>JAABNY020000139.1:0-10536 GCA_015164015.2 Brevimyrus niger
GTTATGCCTTTAGGGTGTGCTGGTCTGTGGGCAAGGGTCGGGGGGGGTGGGTTCACGGCAGTGTAATGGTGGACCGTGTTCGTGTGCCTTAGTTTTAGCCCCCAGTCGTGGCACTTAACCCGACTGGCAGCCCGAGTGTGTCAGTGTCAGAATAAAAGTCCCCGTGCTCTTCCTGCTTCATCGGACGGCCGCTCTTCCTCCTCATCTTAAAGGGGCCGCTACACGTCCTGGCGCTGCAAGCCCGAAACTGGGCGTCATTTACTCCCAACGCTCTCTCGAAACGTGCCTTAATGATTTGTTAGCCTCATCTGGATTTACCAAGGCATCAGTGGCCGTATATCCCTAATGTGTGAATTTATCATCGTTTGTCGCAAAATGCACTTTTTCTGTTTTGTGACACATTGGAGGGGGGTTTAAGACTTGGTCCTAAAATTCGATCACATGGGGTTAAAGTGAACTTGAATGTGACCCCTTTGTTTTTAACAAAATAATAACCTGACCTTTGTCTTTTTCGTAATGTTCCTTTTCCCACACTGCCGGGGCTAGCAAATTGATGCTAGAAAAAACAGTTATTGGTCATGCGGGGTCAATATTTAGGCTCCTGAAATCATGAATGGACAGTTTGCAGAATCTTGTACCGTTCCACCGGACCGGGCTCACTGAGGTGTTACGGGGGAACCCAGCCTGCTCTGTGAGCTTAGTACGTCACTGTTGTTCATCCTTGCCAGCTGAATGCCGTTGAATTACCAAAACCATTGAATGACCTAGTAAAAGGTGTGTTTGGATGCTGGGGGCATTTACATTAAAACTTTTCTCCAGTTGAGGGTGACTTACGGCCGCTTTGTGCTTATGTCTTGACATATTTCTGTGATCCCTAATGGCAAAGAGCAGTTTATGTGAAGCATAAATCGCTTTGATGTGCATGGGAATGTGCGTAAGGTGTTACTACACCTGCCTCCCCAGATAACATTTGTTCCTCTTGGTAGAAAACGATATCGCAGTGGAGGCCTTGGGTGGAAGTGCGTCAACGTGTATAACATGGAGCAGTTCGGTATGTCTGCAGAAATTCCGTTTGTCCTGTTTGGCAAAAGGATACTGAATGCTCAGGAGATCATATGGGTCTCGCCTAAGTCTTTTCCCCTTCAGAAATGACACGTAGTTCTTTAGTAGAACTTTATGTTTAAGTTTAGTAGAACTTTTATTAAAAATCCACCCTTTCCCAAATTTCACTAAGCTGCTTTTAGGATGAGGAAATCGTTTAGTTAGCTAGAATGGTTCCAGCCCCATGGTTCCTCCTGAAGTTCTGGAATGGACGCCAAATAATTTCTCTGTGTGATGGCATGGTCTGGGCTGCCTGCTAAAAAAACAGATGTTTCCTCTGCTGTTGTCTTGGAGATATGTCTGCAAAGTGCCAGCGTAGAGGAGTTGGGTATCATTCCTTTTGCCTGCATCGGAGAAGGCTGGGGTGTAGGAACTGGAGGGACGCGGTGGATGTGTTCCCCTGCCCCAGTGTTCAATTTGGCTTCCTTCAGCCCCCTAATACACAAACTGTTGTATTTAAATTAAGTTGTCCCCCCCCCCCCCAAATCTCAAACTCTCTCCTGATGCCAGAGGAGGTATTTACTATCTATCACTGAATTCTAATATTAGGTGATGTCTTGAAGATCCTTCGTAGAAACTCCTTTTTGTGTTTTATCTTTCTGCATATTTGTTTAATGGACTTGAAAGGCAATTCTATGGAAATTCCATTAATAACTTAAAAATAATGGCAATTCTAAGACTTCTAGACAAGTGTGTGTGTGTGTGTGTGTTAAAGTGGACTGTAGAATTTAGAAACGTCTCGCTTCGCACGCATGATGCTCTTTATTCAGTAGGGTTCAGAAATTGTTTTAATACTTATGAAATGTCTTCATAGATGACTCATTGACATGGATTTCTGGATTTTGGTTCACGGTATAACTGCTGTTAATCTTAATGTGACACAGCAGGTCAGATAATTGTTATTAAGAAAAAATTGACAGTACTCTCTTTGTTTAGGAAAGGTGTGATATCTAATCCCATAGAGACCCTGAAGTGTTAGATTTTTTTTTTTTGTATCCAAAGCCTAGTCCTTCAGTTTTGAGTTTCATTATGGTGTCATTCATTTTGGCTCCCATATGGATTTTATGTGTGTGTTTCTATGCATAATTGTGTCTTTTTACAATCGCTCTGATTATCCCATTGCTAATATTGAATTGGTTTCTGCGAGGGTAGACTGTAGGACTTGTACAAATTACAACCGTATTATATGATCATTCCATGAGGATCACAACCACCGGGCAGTCAAGTCAAAGACGACTGGTTTGGTGGTGAGAAACGAACCTTAAATGGTAGGGGTGAACATCAGTGGTCTTCCACATGAATCATTCACATAATTTCTGCTCCATTGAAACCGTCGTAGATGACACCTGACATAAACCCAAACCCTTGACGCGCTTGTGCAGCTGACATTTGCTGTAGAAGAGAGCTGCAGAAGACTCATAGATGCCTTTTAATGACCCAGTTATTTAAATGTTCAATTCAGGTTTTCAGCAGTCCAGCTGATTTTTGTCTCTGCGGTAAACTGCAGCTGTACATCCGTCTTACTGGATAACTGCGAGCATGTTGTCACTGCAAACATTGTAAAATGAAAGATGGGAGTCTTGGCTTTTGTGGTGTTTGGACACTTAACCCTATTTGAGTAAATGTAAGGATTGTTTTGGGAGTGTGCACGATAGAAGCAGATCTCCTACACATTCACAGTTCAAGTCCACGGTTTGGAACAAACGAGCCCTGTTTATCGGCAGTGTGACGTCCCATGGCGGTCAGTCCTATGGTTCTTATTTCACTGAACCAGCAAAGACAGCTTGCCAGATGTTAGGCTTTTCTTGTCCTGGATCTATACCCTTCCAGCACTGCTGATAGTCTATTTCAGCAGCATTTTGTCATCAAGGTCTCTGCCTTCTCCCAGCCCACTGACCTCTTGCTTTTTTTACATTTTGGTCTCATTTTCCTGTTTGTTTTTAAGCGTTTTTTTGCCCCTTGACCTGCACTATTCTGCTCATTGGCCCCAGGGCAGTACGATCACAGCCTGCCTGGTCTCTAAATGTCAGTCAGACTGAGGTGTTGAACTGCCACCTGCCCCGTGTTGTGCTTTTTGCCCTTCCGTGCTGGGGCGTGTTCCTTCCCTCTTTTTTTTTTTTTTTTTTTTTTTTTTTTGTGGCGCTTTGTGGATCATAGACTGACTGCGGAGTTTTACATTTCCCATTCATCATAGGCGGCATTTTGAATTTATTGAAATTCTACAGCAGTGTGTCGCTACGGCGTAATACTTCACTCGTCGGGGGGTTTTAAGTAGCTTGTGTGCGTTATCTCCGTGTCCTTAAAATGTTAATTTCTTTCCAAGCTGTAGATTTCATTTACGTTTAATTGGATATGCCTGTAGCTTATGGTTTTAAATACTTGGGTTAGACTGAAATCTTGATTTTGTTTTTGAAGGCGGTAGCTGAACTATAACTCTGAT
This sequence comes from Brevimyrus niger, assembly GCA_015164015.2. NCBI lineage: Eukaryota > Metazoa > Chordata > Actinopteri > Osteoglossiformes > Mormyridae > Brevimyrus > Brevimyrus niger. The sequence continues at coordinate 3,542 of JAABNY020000139.1, forward strand.
ACGCCAAAGAAATGCATGCAGCTTTGCGGTCTGTTCACCAAGGTCTAACAAGCATATTGCATATTGCTTAGTCTCTGAGTGCTAACTCTTGCTAGCATATTTGTTCTTTGCCCAGTAGTTTAACCCTGTATTTACTGCCATGTTTTTGGATGAGTGACCGCAATGGGCATACGGCGTAAGTACTCCTGGCATTGAAGTCGGCCGTCTTCTAAGGGCGATGGGCTAAGCACGAGGTTTCTTGGTCACTAATGGACAAAATGCGACGGTAGGGAGAGTTGCTTGTGCACGTCAAACTGCAAAGATATGGTTGGCTTGCAGTAGAAACTTTTTTATTATGGGTGATTCCATCTGCTGGGTGAGCCTGAGTGTTTTTAGTCAGGATTTGCCAAACGCGAGAGGGTCTTGTATTTAAAAATCCGCATAGGTTACATATTGCACAGTAACTGAAGTCTGTCACCCAGATTGTGTACTTGGTATTGAAGTCATACTGTTAGTGTATGAGGTATGACTTTAACGGATATAGTGTTGGTTGAGTACTTCGAAATGCGTTGTCTTCTTAGTATGCATCTGTGTGGTTCTCATCTTACAGTTCTCAGACACTGTCTTGGCTGTTTCCCTGCCTTGCATCTGTTCCTAAGATATTTATGCTGTTTAATATATGTCAGAAGGTCCTCTTTGTTTCAAGAAGTGAAGCTGGTCCGTGGAGTGAGCCAATGGCGTTACATTTGTGTGGTCACATGGACATTACCCATGATGCATCCTCTGGGAATGTGCAAAACCACACTTGCTATCATGTTTTTTCGTTCTTGCTGTCAGAGGTCACACCCTGCCGTCTAGTTTTATAATGCTTAAAGAAAATTTGTTGTGTGTGTTTAGGGTCCCCCCCCCCCCACACACAATCTGTAGTGAATAGTTTCATTGCAGTTTTTAAAAATTGGGTTGGTTTTTGTTTGGTAGCTGGCTGATCTTGTGGTTATTTGGTGCCAGAGGAGAAAGTGAATTTTTGGATACTGAACAGTTAGTAATTTTCAAGGTGTCAGTTTTGGCCTTTATTGACGACTTGGACCATGTAGGAGAAACCCAGGACCCTGGTCCAATTTTCTTGTGGAGTCGTTTTGATGATTCTTTCGGCCATGGTGACATGATGGGTTTTGTCTGTGAACAGCCGCTGGAAATGGGACAGCGGTCTGCAAATGCTACGATAACGGCGAGCATGTAAATCCCTGGATAGGGCCGCATTCATCATGTCCGCCGGGGTCCTTCGGGTCAGACCTAAGCCGGGAGATTCGACGGAAGAATGAGGAGGACGCCAGGCTGCCTGATGAAGCGATAGCCGTCGCTCTCCCCTGCGTGACGCGCTCTGCGTGACGCGCTGCCCCGGGAGCCGCAGCCCGCGCGGTAAACAGGAAACTCAGGAGGGTGACGCATGCTTACTGCGAGCCAGTCGGTCGCCTCGCTCTGCCCGACCTGGGCGTTTAGATTTCCTGAGACAAGAGGGCGGCAGGGTGGAGGATGGGTAGCCGAGACATCCTTGTGCCGTAGCTCAGCCGATGTTTGGGAGCTACGTGGTCTTTCTGAAATGTGACCGAGTTTTGCTTTCTGTCCTGTAAAAAAAATAAAAAATGAGCACGTCTTGCAGTACATGTCTCAGTATGAAGGTGAAGTGTTTGGGGTTGTCTTGTGTTTTATTGTGTGACCACTCAGCTGAATTTGTAACCTTGGATAGGTTAATAAAAATATTTGCAGACATGGCAGGTTGTGATGTGCTATTGAGTTCAAAGGGAAAACATACTGGACTGCTTGAAGTCGAATGGTTAAGGCATATTAAGTGTGTTTAAGTGCTTTATATGTCATGTGGTCTTGAATGTAAAATATTCAGGTCAAACAGCCATCTGTATGGCTAGTCGGGTATCATGCTGCTTTTGTGTGGTGATGTGCTGCCACTTCCTTTGCGTCTTTTAGACCAAAATTTAGTCAGAACCGTCCCCCTTGATTATATTGAATTGTGTAATCTATCGATTTTATAGTATGACAATTTAATCGAGTAATCATTCATATGTAATACATGATATGGTGCATTCTGCATTTAAGGCAGAAGCCAACCCTGGACAGGGTGGCGGGTGCACGCTTACTCACACGCAAGGTCAATTTATGCATTCCGGTTCTCCAAAGTTGCATGTTTTCGGACAGTGGGAGGAAGCCGGAGAATCTGGCGCGAATCCACACACACGGGGAGAACCTGCAGACGCCGCATGCCACCGCGTCGCCTGGAATACTAGGTCTGCATGACGTGCGGCGGTAATACGGACATTGCACGTTATGCACAGGCAATTTGCTAATTGCAAGGGCTGCGATGGCCAGCTAGGTTGAGACGAAGTTGCACCAAAACATTTTTACACCCGTATGAAACGAGGTTTAGCACACATTGAAGTTTTAATGATGGTTCCTTTTCAAGCATATCTGATATGTGTAAGAATTAGTCAAATTTGCCCCCACTGCTTTTGCATGTGCTCCGCAGGTGCTCCTCCCTAGTTGTAATCATTCTCATCCTTGCTTTTTTGACTCCTTCATTTGGTGCCTTTCCTCTGACACCAAGGACCCTAGCTGTACCCAACCTGTCCTTTTATCCATTGTAGTATGCAAGCCATACCCAAGCCATAACTGCGCTGACATGGTACCGGATAACTAGCAGGGCCGAAAGCATGGCCGAATGGAGCTGCTTGTGTCACCATCATTTGATTGGTCGAAATGCATGAAGATACCGGTGTTCCGTACATAGATTATCTGAAAGGGAAAGAGGTCTGTTATTCATTATCTGGAGTATCGCACATCACGATGCACACCGGTGCGTCCTCGATAACTCGGAACTTTCCAGTCTCCCACTTAAAGTGCTATACAAAAGCTGAACGGAGCAAGATTCGTAATGCGGATTTGGGCAAGCGAATGCTAATTCTGCTAGCATTTGGTGCAAGCACAGCACGGTGATTCTCACAGATGTGCTAGGAAATTAGCACACGGTAAATCGTTATGTGTACTGTGTAAACGGTGAATAAGCGTGTCTTTGGTTTTACGTCATTGACGCTCTCCAGATCTGGTAATGCCTTTACCGCGTCGACCCTCCTGGAGTGGAAGATCTAAGTGAGCTGGAAAAGTTCTAGAACTAATCTCACTTCCTGTATGCCAGTAGGAAAGCGCCAGTAGACAGGGTTTTGGATTTGTGAGACATTTGCCTTCTGCTGAATTGAAATATTCTGGATTTCATAGAGACAATATTGAACAAAAGTAAGTGATTTGATGGTGCTGTTTTGTCTCTTGATGCAACTCAGGCCGCCAAGACCAATATGGCACTCCATTGGGTGATTCTCTATATTTGTCTGTAGGTCTTATTAAATTTTTTTTGGGTAGTTTTCAACTCCTTGTTTTATAAATATCAGTGTGTTTTTTTTCTTCTTTTCTTTCCCAAATACACCTACTCGATACACAATGCATTCATCAAAAAAAAAAAATCATCTTATGGTTAAGGATTCCCATCTTTTGCCGTAACCTCCAGAATAGGCTCTGGACCCCTGTGACCTTGAATAGGACGAGCGCTCACAGAAAATGGACGGATGGCTTATTCGGGAAGTCCAAATTTATATTTTTATGGTACCCAAATCCTAGCCATTCAATACTCATATGTGCCACTTCCAAGTCCAGATCTGATCTTTTAGTAAATATGTAAATATACAGACCCACAAAGTAGGTGATGGTGCATCCTTCATTTGAGTGACCCTTGCAGTTTCATGGCATTTTTTCCATATGTTTCTGCAAATGTCTGATTTGAATTTGGTGTATCAAACGATTCTCTGTCGCTGCCTCATTTCGAATGACTGGCATCGCGAACATTACAGGTACTGGGCTACTTTTGAACTTCCCATCTAAAGAATCTCCACGTGGCTGACATCTCGAGTAGTTTCAAGCCTTGTGTCTTACCGCGGCGTGTGACGGAACAATACAGTCCCGGGCAACTGAAGTGAATTTACATGGGTGCGGATAATTAAATAGATACGGCTTTGTATCGGACTGTGGTAGCTGATATCGAATGATTAAAAAATGCTCAGATCGGCCCCAATTCCGATCTTTTGACCCTGGCTTGGGACATCACTGGTTATCGTGTTCTATATAGTTATGTAAGATGATGCAGTTTAGCGGCCGGGCCAGCCTTTGGTCTGCTAGTATCGCTCTTGAGGTACAGGAATCATAGAGAATAAATTAAGCAAAATAATTCGTCGATGTGACGATAAACAGGCTAGGCTACTCCAGGAGGCTAAAGGGCACACGGTTTATTATTATCTATGGCCAGCCCCACGTTATTGGGTGAGTCCGTCAAACCTGAATTACTTCTTTTTAAGATGTAGTTATGTTGCAGTCGTGATATTTAAGTTCCCGCTTTGTGATTTTGAGAGACTACATTTCCATTCACTTAATTTGAAGTGCTTTCATGCAACGGAGGCTTTAGCTCTTTATACTGACCCTCACCCTTTCTCCGGTCTTCCTTCCGCCATATTTGCAGAGTAATCGAGAAGGAAAACCTTAATCGAAGCTTTTTTTTTTTTTTAAAGAAAATTGTTAATCGACCAATCATGACGGCTCTAGTCCGAATCTATATCCACAGCTGTTATTCGGGTCCAAAACTTGTTCATCGTGATTTTGTGCGTGCATGCGTGTGCCTATGTGTGCAGACTGTAGGGTTTATGGAAAATGCAGACCAATCAAATTTTGTATTTAAGGCACCCCTGACTCCTCAGAGAAGGCCGTTTCTCCGGGGGGGTCTCCCTAACAACCCTGTCCTCAAAGCGTCTGTCTCCACCACGCCGATTGTGTATTTACAAACGCGTCCCTCCTTTATGAATGGGCCGGGAGATAATGCCCCGCTTACTCGGGTTGGTTGTCAGGCGGCCGGACAGGAGATGGGGACCGGTGGATGTGGTCCTCCGGGGGAACGGGCCACCTGTTGACTGAGGGAACCATATGTGCTGGAGGGAGGAGCGGTAAATGTTTGAAGCCGCAGTCCTTTTATAAACGTAAAAATGAAAAAAAGGCCCCGTAATTCGTAATTGAAGTGGCTGCATGCTGCTCATTGAGGTCCGCTTTAAATTTGGCTTGCATTTCTCCCCAATCGTCGAACGGTTCATCTCGAAAATCAGTGTGATCCATTTATGCTGATCCGAGATGGTCACGAGTGAGGTATCTCGTGATTTGTTTTTTTTTTTTCCTTTTTTTTTTTGTAATTGAAGTGTTTTCAAGCTTAAAAGTAATACATATTGATAAATGAAACGGGAGTGCATTAGGCTCGACATTTCTTTATAGGCCTGCATTCAGGTTGTCCCTAACCCTTCTCTCTTTGTGGAATAAATATTCCATTTTTATTCCGAGAAGAGAAAAGCCATATTGTGTTTTTGTAAATCTGCTTCTGTCTTAACGGCAGCGTTGAGCAGATTGAACGTGGTCTTGGGTGTTGGACTGCGGGTGTGTAATTGTTGAAATTAATGCTTCAGTAGTTTTAAATAATTGATGAATGAATTTTAATACTGCCGTGGATTACATTTTGTTTTTTAAGAGGAAAAAAAAATACTGTTAGAGGTTTTGGTGAATTAATTTTTTTGAACTTGATTGTATCCTAAATGAACCTGAAATCAAGGTTGAAAGAAGTGTGCAGCCTTTAGTTTAGTTTGGTCCCTTTCCCTCAGCTTTTGTGCCTTGAAGTTGGGTTGTACTTTCTGCTCTTGGGTTAATGTTTGTGTTGCTGTACATTTCGGTGCTCCAGGCAAATTCACCTGCGCATATGGGAAATCTAAATATAGCACCAACTAGCCATTTGTGTCCAACAGAATAATCATCTTAAGTTTGCTTCAGTACGTTTACATGAAATGGATGCTCTTATGTAAAAGAACATGACTGAACATCTCATTATTCGTTTGCCTTTTTAAATTAATATGCAAGTTTCCTTTCTCGTACTTGACTCTGATTCTTTTCAGGGGTGAACCTCATTTACCCAAACCAACACTGATACACTGTGGTAAAAGCTGACATTGATAACCTTCATTTGTTATCTGTGCGCGCGTGCGAGTGGCGTCGTGCACCCAGGGGCCATGAACGAAGGCAGCGGCGTGTTGGAGAGGACACCCCCACGTCTGCAGGAGACATCTCTGATTGGTCAGCCCTGCAGGAGACATCTCTGATTGGTCAGCCTCTTCCCTTCAGAACGCTGATATTCCCCCAGAGGTGCATGTCCTGTTGAGGTCTCCATCTGAAGGGCTGCTGCGTCAGACAGGCTTCATCTTGATATGTGGAAACGGTGCCTTCGAGCTGCATTGTGATAAACGGTCAGCGGAACCCCGACCGGCCCCTCATTCTAGGGCCACCCTAAACTGTAACCCGGGGCCCTAATTTTATGCTGTTGATAGGGCCCCAACAATGACTTTATCCCTGTGGCCCCCACCTTCTCAGGCGTTCTGTTCTTTATGCTTCTATGGTTTACCTATTACTGATGCAAAAGATGGTATTAATGCTTCTTGTTATATGTGGGGAAAGTGATGCTTGGAGTTCTCGGTACGGCTGGCTGGGGGTGGGGGTTTCCTACCGGCTTCAGCTTTTAGGTTTTACCTTCTCTTAATGTGTGCCAGGGTCTCAGGCTGTTCTATCTTAAGGTCATTTGTCACCAAGCCTCTAATGGCAGTAGTACAGGTAATATGGACAGATGAATGAATGGTAGGGAAATTTCAGCGCCTCTACATTAGAATCCCGCCAGGCGATCTTTAAACCTGGAAGGGGTTCTCCTTTGAAAGCGTAACGGGGAACGGTGATCCGGAACCCGTCCGACAAGCCGTGCGGACTCATCGCTCGATATTGAGAAATTGAGAAATGAGCTGCCGTGGAGTTTCGTTACCCCCCCCCCCCCCCCCCCCCCCCCCCCCCCCACACCTTTTCTACTCGTCGGGCTCCCCGGTAGGAAA
>JAABNY020000140.1:22221-37526 GCA_015164015.2 Brevimyrus niger
CCAGATTAGCATACTGGCTTCTTTTATTAGTCTAAGTTGTTTATGGAGACAAAGCAAAAATAGGGGTTTTTACAGGGGATCGATAAACAACGTGTTCGTGCAGTCCAGCAACTTTCCTGGTGAATCATGGATGATTGATCTGAATTTCAGGACGATCCGTCCACACGCGATCAGAATTAATCCATCCTAATACAGGAGCTGAAACAAAACTTGAATAAAAAGAGAAAAGGCTATGTTGGTCTGAGTCTTAGGTATTATGGGTTCCACTGAAATACAGGTAGCTGATTTTAAGAAAGACCTTGGTGTGTATGTTGATGCTTTCATGTCCCACTCTCGCCAGTGTGGGGAAGCAATTAACAAGGCCAATAGGATGTTTCTCTAGGTGTGTGAGTTTAAGTCAAGGGAGGTGATGCTACGATTATATAATTCCTTGGTAAGACCCCACCTAGAATATTGTGTACAGGTTTGGTCACTATACCTTAAGAAGGACATTGCTGCCTTAGAAAGAGTTCAATGCCAGGCTACACAGCAAATTTTCCAGTGTTAAATTAACACGGCATGGTGTCTATATGGGTCTACACTATTCAGTGTTACCTTTAACACTTGTCAGTGTGCATTGAGTGTTTTTTACAGTGTTCATTTTTATTAACACTAATAGTGTTTAATTTACACCATAGGGTGTTAAGTCAATGAGTCTCCACCTCCACATATCTGCCACATTTTAATATGCATAAATAATAAGACCAGCCCTGAGCAATAATCACTAGTGCTTCAGATGACATGCACAACATTCGGCCAAGCGCCAGCTTTTCTGTGCTCTACTGGCATTTATTTACACCCATAATTTAAGCAGTTTAGTAGTATGGCTAAATTAATAATATGGCTTTGTGGCAGGGCAGTGGCAGAGCATAGTGGAGTGTGAGAATTTCCGCTCCTTGCTCACAAGGCTTTTGGCTCCACCCACTTCTCTGTTCTAATTCGCAGTAAGACGCTCTGCTCAACACCGCTCCTCTAAAATGTTCTCCCGCTCCAGTTAAATCGCTCCAATGCAGGAACAAATAATCTACATGCCTAACAAATGTCACCTTAAACCAAAGCCTTATGTCATAAAGAAATATGAGCAACGGCAACATTGCCAGTCAGAACCGAAAATATTTATGAAATATTATGTTTAAGCAACTTATATGCAACCACGGACAGGATTGCCGATGGCATTCCATACAAAAATAGGCTTAAAAATAAAGGTGTCAGTGAGTCAGCCTAAAGAATATACAGGTGCATTTTAAATTCCTGTTTTTTTCTGTTGATGCAGCACGTCCCCAGGTACCATTCCCACATGGGCCCCATATGGGTTGGCCCATATGGGCCCCATCAAAATCTGCACCCAAGAATCATATGGGCCCCATGTGGGCTAGCCCAGAAAACCCAAATGGGTTAGGCATGGGTTATTGCTGGGCCCCATTGCTTGGACACAATGTGGGCCAGCCCATATGGGCAAAGATGTGGGATTTATCTGGGCCCCACATGGGCCACATTACCTGGGCCCCATGTGGACCAGCCCAAAAACCCTAAATGGGTTCGGTATGGGTTATTGCTGGGCCCCATATGGGCCACATTACCTGGGCACAATGTGGGCCAGCCCATATGGGACAAGATGTGGGATTTATATGGCCCCATATGGGGAAGGGTTGGGCAGCCGTGATCCAGTGAACTGATGACTGTCTGCAGTAGCAGAGGCTGCAGATTCAGGACCACAAGCCCAGGACCTCAGTTTTACACGTACATCAGGACAGATTTGTTTAAAAAAAAAAAAGCTAAAATGTAACAAAGGATTATATACGTACATTCTCAATATCCTCCTGAGACTCCACCCTTTCATTTATGCCCACTGTAGTGGACATTTTATTTTTGCATCTATCTTTTCACTGATGTTAGGAAACGTATTTATTCCTGCACTAAAGAGGACATGCAGTGAAATTTAAAACAAATTTGAAAAAATCTAAATTGTAAGATTTCCTCCAAAGACAAATAATTGAAGGACACTTTTTCCTTCTCAGGAGGATATTGTAATAATAATCATAAGAATATAATAATTCATTTTGTAAATTAGAAACAAATAAAAAATACAGAATAATAATGTTTGTGTTCTATCTTGCCCTGGTGCTGCATGCTAACACTGTGCATGCGGTCCTTGGGCATCCAAATCGCTGGGCAGTGCTGTCATGCAAAAACAGGGTCCTGTATATGTGGTCCTGAAACTGTAGCCTCCGATACTCCAGGAATATGCTACTCCTCCTGGAAGTGGGAGGCTAAGGGGTGGGGATATACACCAAGCTCAAGGTCTGAACAGACAGCAGTGGGGCCATAAACAAGAGCGCACTGTACCAGGCTGATCGGGAAAAGTGGGTTATAAAATTGGGATCGACTGCTGAAAGGGATAAGCTCCATTTCGGCTTTCTCTTCCAGCCATATATTTCATCACATTTTGCAGCAAAATTTTATGTTTTTTTTTTCCAGTTGTAAACTTCTGGGGAAACCTACGTTACTAGCTGGACACAAGTCAAAAATGGCATTTATCACATATAAACCGTTCAGTTGTGTAAACTGTAAATTCCAATGTACCTGTAGTCCTTCAAATGGCAAATAAATTATTTATTATTAAGATTTTACTACAGTTAACACAGTACACAGTTTTTTACCCACCAAGAACTGGAGCCGTAAATAAGAAAACACATTACATATTGAAAATATCTGGTATCTAATATCAGACCTTTCAGTTTGAAATGCTTAGTTTTGATTGGTCTAAACTGATTCAGATTTTGCCATTTCAAAATATGTAATATTCATTGTATTGGAATTTTCATGTGCTCACAGGTTTGCAGTTCGCAGAACCTCAGGACAAACGCATGTATGTATAATTTCCTGACCTATTCATGGACTGTAACTTTAATTTAGTAATTGGGTTTTTTAGTTAAGGAATAAGTTTAATGACATTTGGGACCATGGATCTATGGCAAAATTGTTTTTTTTTTTTTTTGTAATTAGGCCCCCAGAGAATACTGGAACTGCAAATGAAGACACCATTGAAATTCAGTTTTATGCAGTTCTTCGAAAGGGTGTTTCCTTCAATAAAGGATCTGAGAGGCTGACAATCAAAAATGAGAAACATGATGTGGCTGACATGGAATGGTACAATTAAATATTTTTTATGCCACTGCACACTAACACTGATTTTTTTCACATAAGTCAAAATCCAAAGTCCGCTTTGTCATAGTGCACAACAACAAAATAATATAGTAGGCTACCTAAGTGTAAACATCACACAGAATAATTGCAATACATATGTGATAATGATGAATGAATGGATGTATTATGTAAAAGAAATCATGTGCAACTATGTCTGTGTAGGTTCTCAGTTGTACAGGACATGATCATATTAAGGGCTTGAATTGAAGGCAACTGGGCTCCTTTTTTCAATTTCCTGAAAACTTTTCACCTCTCACCCAAAAGGCTTCTTCAGTTCTATAAGTCTGATGGGAAGTTCCAAGTTTTTATCCTCTAGTGGGGTTGTCACCATGAAAGTAGTTTTTGACACAACATGCTGTAAAACAGTTTGTTCGAGTCACTTGGGTCTTGTCCCAAGTGACCCTAATGACCCATTGGGCAGACAGCATGTTGTGTCAACGACCACTCTCATGGTGGCAACCCCACTAGAGGATAAATACTTGGAACTTCCCATCAGACTTATAGAACTGAAGAAGCCTTTTGGGTGAGAGGTGAAACGTTTTCAAGAAATTGAAAAAAGGAGCCCAGTTGCCTTCAATTCAAGCCATTAAAATTATGTGCTGCTGTGTCACCAGTGTCTCAACCAAGCGTTCTTTTTCCTATGTATAGATTGTTCTCTAACATAAAACAAGTGATAACTCAAGCTCCCCTACTAATATGCAGCTATACATTTGAGTTAAAGTAAATGGCATAACTTGAGAGTCTTGTGTAATAGAATATGCTGCTGTCAGTGAAATAGAGTATGACTGCATTTAGAACACTGTAAGCATATTAACAGCTTCCAATTTTCCTTTTCAGTTGTTTCCAGGTTACCAATATGGGGTCATTGTTCACCTGTACCTTAAAATTGCAGAGATGTGAAATTAGCAGTTTCACATACAAATACTGTCTTTATAAGTCCTTGGATACAATTCAAGAAGAATACATCATGAAAGACAAAGACAATTGGAGAATGTTACACATTACAAGTGATAAAACTGGTACAGTACTTCAATCATTCTACATAATCAGTTTTTAAATAAATGCAGTGTGGTATAGTTTTTATTCTATTGTTTTTAGAATACATCAGGGATGCCTAGGTCTCAAAAAGGTGCTGAACATGTTCCTTAAGGATGCAGGTCCAAACTGACTTCAGTACTTCCCACAGCTGTATTCAGTTGGTTAGGATTCTTTTCTGGAGGTGGTTGTGGAAGAACATTCTACATAAAACACAGAAAATTTTTGAGCTTTGCAGTTACTGACAGACCTAATTCAACTTGACCAGGACTCACTATAAATCTCAAAGGCGTCTATATCTTTTTTTCTGAAGCCTAAAAGAACTCTCTTTGAACTGTCTCCATCCCTTTGAAGAGGATTTAACATCCTTAATATTTTATACACTATATCTGTTGTAATGTATTTAATTTTATGTATTTGTTATGGATTTTATACTTCACTACTTCTTTCACAATTTATTTCTCCATGTTTAGTTCATCGGCAGTTTGATGACATCTGCATGAAATCAAACGTACATTACATGAGAAATAAACAAACTGACATTAAAGGAACACGTCCAAAGTTCCTTCAAGTCGCATTTCATCGAATATTAAAATATTCAGATATTAAAATATTAAAATGCACTGAAGAGGACCTGAAAAACATTATAGAGGAATCAAAAAATCTTTTCCTCAACATTCAAATCAAAAAGATACTCAATTTAAAGACCAATACGGATGACGAGATTATAAATAATGAGGTAATACCAATGGGCTTTGAACATTGAAATCTGAAATGCAGTGCTGTTTTATAGCCTGAAGGTTTTTGTAAATGGTTAACTTAATTTCTTCTTTAACTATAAATCAATATTTAATTTCTAAGAATAAGTCTTAAAGTAGTTTTTTAAAAGTTATACTTTATATATATTCATAAATAAAATCCTTAAAAATGGTACTAATTAATTTGCAAATACTGATGCATTTATTCCAACAGAAATTACATATATAAATATAGTTTATTAAGAGATATGTTTTGTGTATTTGTGCTAGGCTAAAGAGAGTTTTCATAAAGAATTAAATGAAACAATTAAGAGTTTCCGAGAAAATGAAACACTTGAGTATGTTTTGAGAACAGCGATACTTGTGGAATTCTGGAATGTACATCTGAATGGAGATTCACTGGACAAACTGTACAGAATTCTACATAATAACTTTGGTGATCCTGTAATGGCTCTGCAAGACCTCGACCCCCCAGTGAAAAAGTTTGTGAATGTTTATCATGTGTATAAATTGCAATGAATTTAGGCGTAAAGCAAACTGAGAATGTTGTGGCTGAAAGTGCTTTTATATTTACCAAAATGATTGTATAAAATACTGTTGTATTTGTAACAGTGTATTATTTAAACAAAATAATCATTCTATAAATTATTTCCCAATAGGGATTACCTAAAATGTTGTTTTTTATACTTCCAGTGTGATTTATAAAGCTCTTAAGAAGTTGCTCCAAGAAGCCTGTTCCAAGAACAATGCAACTGCAGCTGCATGGTTTCTGCCCATGCTTTATATATTACGGCCTGCTGATGAGGATGCTAGACATGAACCAACTCCCAGCCTAGAATGGGTATCAGACTGCCAAGAAGCACAAAAGTGAGTAAACTATTCCTTCCTTGCACGTACATGATGGCATTTAAAGTGTATTTAATGCACCTTATGATAAAGCTGTTGGAAGATGGATGGATGTGCATTTATTTAACCTGTAAAGACAGGTACTTTTTATTTTGTTTCACCATTAACTTTTAAATATTTTCCAGGGAAATCTCGAATATTCTGGATATCTATGGCAAGAAGATAAAGCATAAAACATTTGTGCTTCACATTTTGGACATGTTCTCTGTGAAAGAGGGAAATCCCAAGCTCTTAAGTAGTTTAGACATATCTCCAGTTGATCTCTTCCCTTATCTAGTTAAAAGGAAAGAGTGTTTCTCTGTAAAGGTAAGGAATGACTTGCAGAATCAAATAGTATATTACCTCATAAACACAACTAGAATATAACACATACAAAGCGTAAGAATGAGTGACAGATATTTCATAGACCTTAAACGTGTGAAGAAGCATAAAGAGGGTCAACATACACACATATCTATTTTTAAGCAAATATGCTATCCACACTACAGACAATACTTTGAAGTAGGAAGTCAATGTTTCTTTCCTAATGTATCATGTAACTGTTGGTTCCTGGTTTTCTTTATTTCCATCTTATAACTTGGTATATCTTATTGTACATATTATTATCAAAACAATTAAAGCTCCCAATGGTTATTTTGTAGTACAGTACATCTTCATTCGCAATTCATTATTTTGTTTGTTGCATTTTTAAACAGATATTTCCTTCAATAGTACAGATTGCTGCAGATTTAACCAAGCCTTGGTTGACAAAGAGGTAATGCTGCTACTTTTAATAAAATTAAATAAAATATGCAGCATGGCATATAATTGTTTATATGACATATATAACTTGAAGGAAATGAAATTGATGTATTTTACAATTATTTATAGCCATGAGAAGAGCGGCGCTTTGGAACCAGAAATCATGAATTCTTTCATATCTGCAATACATGTCATTTGCCATTCAATGAAAGTACCTGGGCTTAGGTGCAACATACAGAACATTTTATCATCACTAGCTCTCCTCAATGCCTTCACTGGACACATGGAGCCTCTACAACAAGCTGAGGTAAGAAAGTTGTAGCCTTTTCCATATTCAACCTCCAAACATTTGCTTCAGCATTTATCCTTTAAAAGCTGCTGTATCAAACAACTTTTGTTAGTATTATAGGGACCATAAATGTACATTATTTATTGTCTTTTTATCCAGTATGGGCTGTTACAAGGAGTTGTGTAACCGACAATTTTACCACAATTCAGAATAGGATAAATAAGGAATAATACATGGCTTGGAGTGCATTAAGCCACGTACACCACGGTAACCACCTGGATAATAGGAGATCTGTGGCTTAGGACATAACACTGTCAAAAAGCATAAATTTTTGTCTGTCTGTTCCATTCAAAACACATTACTTACGTGTCCATCATGCCTCTGATAACAAAACCAAATTATACATATAATGAATAAAACATGACTGTAAAATAAATGATCTGGGGCTTTCCTACACAGTAAATGGGCCAGTGTTAAATTAACACTGCATGGTGTCTATATGGGTCCATACCATTCAGTATTACTTTAACACTTTACAGTGTGCACTGTGTTGTTTTTACAGTGTTAATATTTATTAACTCTTAATTTACATCCTAGAGTGTTAAAACAATGTCCACCCTTTCCCAAATTGCAAGCCGATATGGGTGGCACATAAGTACAAAATAGGTGGCCCATATCTGCCCCATTTTAATGTGCACTCATTTGGGCATTCAGCTGCTGTGTTTTACTAAGCCACAATAATAAGAAAGACTCAGTCCAACATAGCCTTTTCTCTTTTCATGCAAATATTATTTCAACTCAGCTCTAAATATCAAAAGAACAGTGGTCGTGAATGAATTGTGAAACTAGCCTATGCTAGACTGAATAACTTAATTATTTGGCAGGGCTGAAAAAAGGTGAAAGCTATCTTATGGAGTGTATTTCTGCTAAAGCAGAAATAATGGGTGGTGGCTTTGTTGCTTTTAGAACTTGGAGTAGAAGAACAAATCAAATCACTTTGCCCATATAATATTCAGATTTTCCTTAAGCTTAATTTTTATAAACCCACCACAATCAAGGATGGCATGACACTGATATTAGTCTTCACCACATGTTTTCTGAGTTGGTGTGTAAACCATCGCTCCTACTTCCTGGCTAGCACACAAAAGCTATTTCTATGGTTTTTGTTTTCTTGCCTTATTCATTGCAATTGTGGTGGGTTAAAAAAAATCATGATTAGTTAATTCAAAAGCAGTATGGTGTCATGCTGTGCAAATAAGCATCTTGAACCATTGGTCAACAGGGGAGAGGGTATTACAACTGTCTTAACACCTTTCTGCGTATGTTAATTATCCAAGGGCAGGACTGGCAATCAAATACACCCCCAATCAAATACAATGTGAATGCATTAAAACACATACCTGCTGGTGTATCTCCAAGAGTATTCCTCTGATTCTATATTAACATTCTACAAAACCACAAATCAGGAAAAAAAACACAGCTTGTTAATCATAAAGACCAGTTACTATTAAGCCAGATAAGTTTCAACAACACGAAAAAGCTGTAAGGTCCTTTTTGGTCAGAGTCTTTCTCATGATGGTGGGTAAATCTGTGCCTACTCTTCTGATTTTCTTGTGCGCATATTAAAATGGGGCATTGTCTTAACACTGTAAGTTGTAAATTGAACACTATAAGAGTTAATAAATATTAACACTGTAAAACAACACTCACTGCACACTGTAAAGTGTTAAAGGTAACACTGAATGGTGTGGACACATAAACACACCATGCAGTGTTAATTTAACACTGGCACATTTGTTGTGATTATTTCTTGACTTAACAAATGGGCTTTCTCCCAAACTCTCTAAATAGCTTGTACATCAGAATCCTGTGACTGTGGTAAAGTTAGCTATATATTTGATATTCAGTCATCTGGCTGTAATATTTTTCAACAAGCAGTTTTTATTCACAGACCACATATGTCTACCAGCAGAGATGCACATCTATCATTTTTGCATTTTGAGCCCTACCACTATTTGGCTAAATATCTTGTTAATATTTATGAAAAGAAGCAATCTCAGGTGTAATGAGATATTAGTTCAGCATTGTGAATTGACTGTGACACTTATACACCACTTGGTTTTCCAGATTACTTTCTGGAGAAATTTACATTAATATTTGAACTGGTAGTGAATGGACACTGTGAAATTATTCATAAAGATGTATAGTAATACTGTACATAATCTGAAAATCAAGTGGTGTGCCTCTGTAGTCCATTGCTACACCACACTTCACTTGACATCTTCATCATAAAATTTTAGTGATTGGTTCATTTATTCTATACATTTTCACTTTATTTGGTGTAATTATAAATGAACATGGATGTCACTCTCCTAAAATATGTTAACATGTTTGCCGTCTTCCTCAGCCACATACCCACACTGAGTATGAGCATGTATATGTCACACCAAATGTCCCCCACAATATGATAAGAACATGTTTTTTACTTTTAGGGGACATTTTTCTGGACCCCCCAAGAAGAAACTCTAATCAAAATCTGTGAATGCAATCAAAAAATAAATGACAATAATCTTGTATTTTGTTTGTTTGTGTATTTTTAAGTTTAGGGCTGGGTAAGGTTAAGCTTGTAATGTTTGGGATTAGGGTTAAGCCTATAGAAATGTTTGCTGGGTTGAAGATCTGCTGGTCTCCTCATGTCAATTAATATGTTCATTCATTTCATTTTGTGCACTGACCCAAAAATGATGCACCAAATGTTACTCAACGGATATGTGTAAAAGCTCTACTTCAAGGTGTGGTGCATAGGCACAGGACATGAAATTAGGTGACATGTAACGGTCAGCACAAGTCACAAGTGTAAAGCAATACATATCTTTCACATGAAAGTCCTCAGTACTTTTGCTATTCCAGGATTTTAAACATCTGACCCAAACCAAAATTCCAGAAATTCAAGAAGGTTTGGCAGAATGCATTAGAAGATGGTCAGAGGAACATGTTCATCTTACAGTAAGTTAATTTTTTTAATTCTCTTTTCAGGTGTAAGTATGGTATAATTATATAATTATATATATTAGGTATATACATAGATTAGCTTCATATGATATCAAAATAGATTATAATTGGGGCATATCGTATAGCCAAACATAAGAACCAAATCATTCTAATTATTTGAGATGCCAAAACATATGTTTGTGTGAAAAATAAGAGAAATGTTTTATTACATAATTTTGTGCCACATTATT
The DNA here is from genome assembly GCA_015164015.2 of Brevimyrus niger. Classification (NCBI taxonomy): domain Eukaryota; kingdom Metazoa; phylum Chordata; class Actinopteri; order Osteoglossiformes; family Mormyridae; genus Brevimyrus; species Brevimyrus niger. Next base: position 32,439 of record JAABNY020000140.1, read on the forward strand.
TATGGCATCATTCATGTATGCAGAAATTGACTTCTTAGTGCTCAGACATTTCAGATAAGGCTTTTATTGTCTTTTATGCTGGTTTAGTAATATTTAATGTATAACAACATTAAAAGAAAAATGCTGAATTTAGAACACAAAATATAATGCCATAATGAATCAAAGATCTATTACTGAATTTTTTTTGTGCTTATTTTCTTTTAATGTAGTACTGGAGGCAAATTTTTGACCTTCCCCTCCCTGACCATTGGCAAAGAATGTGGGTGGAGACCCTGAAGGAACTTTTCATGAACAGGGTTCAACAGGTATCTGATGAAAATGTTTTCTGTATTGTATATGACTGGAACACAACACAAAAGGATGTAGAGAATATTTTTGAATGGAGAGCAAGGCATATGTATTTAAGTGAAAATGATTTGTTGACAGACCATATTAATCACATATGTATCCATAAATTAAAGGATATCTTTATGTGAAAGAGGATATACATTAAGCCGTAAGTTTTTTGCCATAAGTTTATATAGACCTGAATAAGGCTACCAAAACCAACACAGTAATAGGTAGCCTAGGTATGTTATATCTGTTATTTCATAATTATTCTTGTTAGTTTGGTTTTGTAACATTTGTGAATAAGTAAGGTAGAAGTAAGAAAAGACTAACTTGAAGCAAAGTTTTAATTTATCTATAAATGTTTCATTTTACACACAAAATCAAATGTGTATACACTGTCAATCGCAAAAAAGGCACTCTAGTTCCACTTGACACAATATTTTCCATGTTATTGTATTTTTTCCACTATCCATATGTTGTTCACTTGACACAGAAGCACTTATCCATTCTATATTTCACACAATGTTTGTTTCACACTGGGCAAATTATTTGCTAAACTTGGGTTTACTTTACTGATTAAAAAGATAAACTGAGTGAGTGCAAAAATGTTCTCATAATTATTTTGAGTAAATCATAAAGGTTTTTTTCAGTGTGTTATTATAATTTAACATATTGTGCAGTAGATGAACTGTGAAATTGACAGTAAACTACTAGCGACCAATGCTGCCAGCATTTTACTGTAATTTTACTGGGAATTTTGAGTGGGCTGTTGACAGATATCAGTATGATGACACAGCTGGTCAATGCATAACAGAACACTTTCAACTTTATAACATACCATGAATACTATGAGCTATATAGGATTGTGTGCCCACCCACTTTTATTCTGGCCCATATGCAATTTAATTTCTGACTACGTCACTGCATGTCATACTTTTTTTACAATACTATAATTTTTTTTAAATTGTATTTTACAGATGAAGCCTTTGCAGCAAGTACAACTTTGCCGTGAGAACTTATCAGAGATTTCAGTACTAAATGACTGTCTTTTGAAATGTGCCACCACAGCAATCAGAGATCTTGTGAAAGACACTGCTTACTCACCAATGGCAAGTAATGGTCGAGGGTTAAATAAGCTTTTTTTTAGTTTTTAAGTTAATGCATGACACTTCTTTCTAGATTGAGTTCTTTATGTTAAGTTTATGTTAATAATTGTTATTAATAATTCCCAGCACTTGGGCCACTTATTGAGGTTATAGTCAATTTTCAGTTTAAGTGATTGTTGTCTCCAATCCTACAACACAAATAAGATACTAGTTCTAGAATATCACTGTGCTTGTTTCTGATTTATGGCTCGATTATAAATCAATGAGAAAATACTCTGTTGTTGCCTGAACATTCTGCTTAAACAGGAGTATTTGGAGGAAGTGTCAAGATGCACAAAATTAATGTCTGTGACTGTCATGGAAATATTAGGACCTCTGCAATCAAATAACAAGGACTGGCTGTACCTTCTCAGTAATTCTCAGTGCAAAAATCTTTTGATTATTTTGAGTAAGTTATTAGTAATCTTTCAATTGTTGCAGTTACACATACAATCGTATGGTTTCAAATGTTACAGTTATTTTACACAAAAATAACTCTCTTGGGAAAATTGTTGCAATTTCTATTTTTTAGAAAAACGTCAAAAGGAAGATTCCTGCTACAATGAAAAACTAGATCAAGCCAAGAAATTGATTGAAATTGCAGAAAAAGAAATCAAAACATTACTGATTTACATTAAGGACAATTCAGCTGCATCCAAAGTGGTGTATCATATTCTAAAAGATGATGATGCTGACAAATTATGTCAGTTATTTGTTGGTAAGTATTTTACATGGATACATTAATGATTGACTAAATTCCAGTAATAAAGGTTGATGTGTGTGGCTGATTCTCAGAGCAGGCAAATAGGACATAGATAAAAGAAGTCAAACAAATAGTATTTTCATTAATTAAGAATGAAATATACATCCATTACCCCTGTCCTTGAGGTCCACTCTGCTTGTCTGTAGGTCCCTAAATCTTTAGGCAATGAAAGTTGGAGTGCTGGCCTCCCTTGTTATCTGTGTGTGTCTGTGTGTGTGTGTGTTTATGTGTTTAACCCTCCTTTGGTGCGTCTTGTACCAGGCTCGGCCTTGTCTCAGGCCACCAGGAATTTAGGCCCTGTGATATGTGCATGTGTGATCCTACATATCCCCCCTTTCTGCTGATGATTGCATTGGCATCATTCAGGTGACAGAAGTTGAAACAGGATCACCAACATGCAACTAGGCATTGTTAACATCCCGTTGTTTGGCACTCTGGGTGGCATAGTGACAGGATGGACAGGTAGGAGGTGCAGGGGCTGGTGCCTGGCTCCTGGGACTGTGAGGAGTGGTGAATCCTATGTCGCACAGAGTGCCAACGGCTTCTGCAGCTCCCAGCAGGGTGCCCAAGAGCCTCTTGGGCCGTTGACTGGACTCAGCCTAGGTCACAGTTGTTGGGTAACTGCTCCAACCTGTCTCACTAGTGTGGGGTCTCACTCGTGCAGGCCCAGGGAATGCCATGTCAGATTGTGGCCTCACCCCTCCTAGCCCAAGTAATGCTAGTAGCGGGGACAGCATCATCCAAGTGGTAGGGGGTAGAAAAATAAAGACCAGATTAGGAGTGAGGGGGTGAGTCAAGACTCTGAATGTTGTGCACACCGGTGCAAAGGGAACAGGGAGAAAGTATAGTGGGCAACAATTCTCAGCCAGAGAACAATAGCAAAGAAACAAACAGGACAAAGAAAAGTGCAAAACCGGATCCTCTTCAGTAATTTCCCGGGCATGCATGAGCCACCCCAGGTCCTTACCAAAAACAACAAACAAATAAAATGAAAAGTTATCAAAACAAAAAAAGTGCACCAACTTAGTCTACCCTATCTCTTCCCCTTTTTCTTTGGTCTTTCTCCTTGGGAGTTTGGATATTCCAGAATAAAAAGTTTTCCTTCTTTTGGTTGGAATGTGGCTTATTCCAAGCTACTGGCTTTGTCTTGAGTGCCTTGTAGGTTGTTTTGGCATTGTGGTGTCCTGCGCAGGGTGTGTCGTGGGTGTACAGTAGCATGACCCCCCTTCGTGCCCGAGGGACCACAAGCTGTGGTGAAGTGTGGGCATCAGGCACATCAAGAGGTACGCCCTCAGCAAGATGCAGAGGGGCTAAAGCCATCATCAGGTGATGGAGGTCAGGAAGGGATGCCAGATCAGTTGTGGAGGTGATCACAGACCCTGCTGAGCACAGCATCAGTGGGCTGGAGGGAGACGATGTCAGAGTTGGAGACCTGAGGGGAAAGTTTCAGCTGTGAGGCCACTGGCAGTGAGGCAGGTGCTCAGCTGTCGCTGTGGGTGACGACCTGGACAGCATGGGTGGGTTGGTGGGTTGTAGGGAAAAAAACTCCCATGAGTCACTGTACAGTGCCCCTGCTTTGGCGAGTGCATCCGTGTGGTCATTGTATGCCTTGTTCAGTCCTGGGAGTCTAGAATGACCGAAAGCTTTCCAATAGATCTGTTTCGTGCAGTAATCAGAGCATTGCACACACAGCAAATGTGCCAGTGTTAAATTAACACGGCATGGTGTCTATATGGGTCCACACCATTTACTGTTGCCTTTTACACTTTACAGTGTGCAGTGTGTTGTTTTTACAGTGTTAATTTTTATTAAGTGTAATAATGTTTACTTTCACACAATAGGGTGTTAAGTTAATGAGTCTCCACCTCCAAACATCTGCCCCATTTTAATATGTGCACAAGTCATGAAGATCAGAAGAGCCATCCCAGATTTACCCATGACCTCATGAGAAAGACCAAAATGGACATTACAGGTTTTTCGTGATTCATGTTGAAGTTTAGCTGGCTTAGTTCTGACTGATCTTGGTGGTTTGAGAGCTGTGGTGGGGGATTTTTTGGTCACTGATATGTGTCTTTATTGGTGTTAAGTGAGAGGGGAAAAACTCTTGGAGATGTAGTAGATGTGTCTCCTGAGTGTTATTTAAATATAATTTGTGTGGGGTTGTATTGCGGTTCCTGTCCTTGGATGATTAACATACGCAGAAAGGAGTCAGGACAGTTGTGATACCCTTTTCTGGCTGGCTCCTGGTCCTGCTCACTCACCTGTAGACCAATGATGCTGGATGTATATTTGCATAACATGACACAGTACTGTCTTTGACCCCAATAGATTTTTTTTTCTTAATCCACCGCGATTGTGATGAATAGGGAAAGATAACAAAAACCACAGAAATGGCTTTACTGTGCTTAGCATCTATGACTTAACTAGCGAAGGCATGTTGCTATGAATAACCAACTTGTTTCTCTTAAGCCTAGGCTTTGTAGAAAGGACATCAAAACCATATGTACTAGAGATGCGCGGATCAGCTAAAATGTCACCCGAATCCGCAGCTTTAAACAAATCATCCACCCGGCGCCCGCCTGCACCTATAATTTTCTCTGATATAGCCTAGATATCTGCTCCCGCTTCTTCGTTTTTAACAGCAGATTCAGAGCTAATCTGCGCATCTCTGATAGTAAAATATTAAGCGTATCGTATGCTGCTTTGAATGAACATTTACTCATAAAACAAATTTTGTCTTTGGCCAGATTAACCTACATTTTCTCAATAAAATAGTCTTTAGCCTACTCCATTCAGACTTTAATGGGAATATCACCGTTTCTGTCGCTGCAACACATAAACACACAATGA
>JAABNY020000140.1:37626-53914 GCA_015164015.2 Brevimyrus niger
GCGCTAGGGTCTCCTCCCCGGCCATTGACTGTTTTTCAGCCCTGTGACCCTGTCCCGAGTGTTGAGGCGGCCCCTGCTGGCTGCAGGGATGAGGCTCGGTCCAGCGCTCCTGCTCGGACCTGCTCCCCGGCCCGGCCCTGCACTCCTGCTCGGACCTGCTCCCCGGCCCGGCCCAGCTATCCCGTTCGGCCCAGCTCCCTGGCCCCGCCTAGCTCTCCAGCCTGGCCCAGCTCTCCAGCCCGGCCTAGTTCTCCTGCCCGGCCTAGTTATCCTGCCCGGCTTAGCTCTCCTGCCCCGCTTAGCTCTCCTGCCCCGCTTAGCTCTCTTGCCCCGCCTAGCTCTCCGACACGGAACCCAAGTCCCCGAGGTGGTCCCGGACCCTGTTACTGGGGCTCCACCTCTGAATATATCATTGGGTATCATCAGCATAACAATGGAAACTGATCCCATGTCTTCTAATGATGTTGTCCAAGGGAAGCATGTATATTGAGAACAGTAGAGGTCCTAACACCAACTCTTGAGAGACCCCATATTTAACTGGCATTACATTGGAATGCTCTCCATTTAGATCTACAAAATGGTGTCGATCGGACAGGTAGGATCTAAACCATTTTAATGCCTGTCCCTGAATGCCTATGTGATTTTGCAAGCGATCTATGAAAATATTATGGTCTATAGTGTTGAATGCAGCCTTAAGATCCAGTAGGACTAGAATTGAAATGCAGCCTTTGTCCGAAGCTAAAAACAGGTCGTTTGTGATCTTAACTAGTGCAGTTTCTGTACTATGATGGGGCCTGAAACCCGACTGAAATTCTTCAAGGATGTTGTTTTTCTGCAAAAATGTGCATATTTGACTCTTGGCTATTTTTTCTAATATTTTTGATAAAAAGGGAAGGTTCGAAATCGGTCTGTAATTTGTTATTTCGTTCACGTCCAGTTTAGGTTTTTTGAGTAGGGGCTTAATAACTGCCAACTTGAAAGGTTTAGGGACGTGACCGAGATACAATGAGGAATTTATAATATTTAAAAGTGGCTCTTCAACCATATGTATCACTTCTTTTAGAAATCTGGTTGGGAGTGGGTCTAACAGGCACGTTGTTGATTTAGTTGAGCTGATAAGTTTATAAAGCTCTTCCTGTCCTATACCTGTAAAACATTGAAAGACTAGATGCGAAGCGTTTGGCTTAACTAGATCATGAGATGGTATTTGAGGTAAAACCTCCATTATTTCCTTCCTAATGTTATCAATTTTTCCATTAAAGAAGTCCATATAGTCTGCACTACTAAAATGCTGTGGGGTGTGAGGCATCTTAGGTTGTGTTAGGCGAGCCACTGTACTAAATAAGAACTTTGGATTATTTTGGTTTCTTGCTATCAGTTGGCTAAGATGCTCGGTCCTAGCGGTTTTTAGGGTGTGTCTGTAGCTGCGCATACTGCCTTTAAACGCGATGTGAAAAACTTCTAATTTAGTTTTTCTCCATTTTCGCTACGGGTTGCTCTCTTTAGGGTGTGAGTATGGCTATTGTACCAAGGTGCGAGTGTTTTATCGCTAACTCTTTTTAATCTAACGGGAGCAACAGTGTCTAGTGTGCTGGTAAAAACAGTAGCCATGCTGCTAGTCACCTCGTCTAGATAATCAGTATTTAGGGGTCTAATAAGGAATTGGGACAGGTCCGGGAGATTACTGGCGAAGCTGTCTTTAGTAGTCAGATTCAGATTTCTAGCAAGTAGATAATGTGGGGAGACAGAGTTAACTTGTTCTATGGGTAAAGTATATATCAGGAGGTGATGATCTGTGATATCATCACTTTGAGGTAAAATCTAATCTCAACAAATATTAGAGACATCTATATCATGGGATATAATTAAATCTAGCGTATGGTTACAGCAGTGAGCTGCTCCATTTATATGTTGTTTAACCCCAAAGGAATTTAGTAAGTCCTTAAAAGCGAGGGCTAAAATGTCGTTAGCATCATCTACATGAATATTAAAGTCTCCTACTATTAACATTTTGTCAGAGTTAACCAGTAGGTCCGATAGCAGATGTCCAAAATCTTTAAGAAAATCGACATATGGCCCCGGGGGCCTGTACACGGTGGCCATTGTAAAATATAGCAAAGGTTTGTTATGCATTACATTAAGTGCAGTGTTAATGACGAGCACTTCAAATGAGTTAAAGCTGGGCCTTATTTTCTGAGTGACAGTGAGTATGTCATTGTAAATGGTGGCTACATCACCACCGCGACCAGTTAGACGGGGCTCATGCTTGTAAAGGTATCCTGACGGGGTAGACTTATTTAGGGCAATATATTAATTGGGCTTAAGCCAGGTTTCGGTGAGGCAGAGTGCATCAAGGGAATAATCTAATATCGTTTCGTTAACAATAAGTGCTTTAGGCGCAAGGGATCTAATGTTGAGAAGTCCAAGCTTAATAGGTGGATTTTGATTACTTTATTGGGCTTTTTCTGGTTTGATGCTTATTAGGTTGTTTCTGCTGGATTTACTGAATTTAGTCTCTTTTCTTGCTATTCGGAGAACAGACACAATTTCTATAGGACGAGCTATGTGTGTGCATCTATTTATATGGTGAGTTTTATTGTGGCTAATAACTAGAGAATCTGCGATATGACTTACCGCCAGATGCTTTGTAGTGTCCTGGAGATGTTGTCAGAGAGGACCGCTGCTCCAGCTCTGCTGGGGTGCAGGCCGTCTGTGTGGAATAGCCTAGGACGCTCCCAGAAAACATTTCAGTTATCAACAAAGGGCAGTCTCTGTTGTTGAAACCAAGATTGAAGCCATTCGTTAAAAGCAAATAGCCTACTGAACCTCTCGATTCCTCGCTGAAGTGTGGGGAGCGGTCCAGAAACGATGAAATGCTGTGGACCTTCTCGACTAGGCTCCTGAAGTCCTTTTTTAGGATCTCCGTCTGCCTCAGCCTGATGTCGTTCGTGCCAGCGTGAAGTGCGGATGTTCTTCTTCAGGGCCGCAGGCACCTGTGCAGCCACATCGAGAACACGGGCACCAGGTATACAGTGGGTGTACGCCTTACCTTTAGCTGTGGTAACACGCACATGCCGGACGATGGAGTCTCCGATGACCAGCGCGTCGTGTGCCGTCTCTCGGAGTGGAGCGAACTGGTTATGGGTCGCGATCTGGAAGACGGGTGGAGGCGGAGGAGGAGAGGTCCTCGCCCGGGGCTTGGCGCGCGTCTTCCGCTGCTGCCGCAGCCAGGCCTCGTGGTATCCCGGTGCTGGGGTGAAGGAGACTTAGGCGGGCTGCGTCCTAGGTGTGCTGGACCTGGGCATGGAAACACTCAGGGTTGAGGTCGTAGGAGAGATCTCGCGCCGAGAATTTACCTGGGAAAGTTGAGCATTGGTCCGCGACAGTTCCAGCGTAGCTTTCCGCTGCTGTAACCGGGCCAGCTTCAACTGTAGGTCGCAGATCAGCTTCTCCATGGCCTCCTGTTCCAGATCTGCTGAATGCAGCTCCAGTATCTCCTCACCTGCACTCAGAGGCAGAGACGCAACCGACATGGTGTAAGGAAAATGGGAAACGGAAAATAACCGGTGTGAAGGACTGTAAACAAACTGTGATAGCCGGCTAACGGGCTAGCGATGCTAGTAGAAAGTGGCGTACTACGAAACAATTAAAACTCATCGATATAACACGTGTTACGAGTAAATATATTAATATATTATGGAATACTTATCGTTTTGTATGATTTCTATGAAATTGAAGAATTAGTCAATGCGTATCTTGGTCAGCACTGTCCTCTGTGCCGTACTCCGAGTGTGCCGTGAAACAGGAAACAGGAAATCGTCACAACCTCGTTAGGCACACACACACACCAACAATGATAGGTAACCGCTTACTTCTTATTTATGTCTTGATGCTTCACATAACGCAACGTCTGCACTGTTAAATCATGGGTTGTTCTTTAATAAATGTCTTTACCAGTGTATGTGTTAACCAGTCATTTTGCACTGATCTGGTATTAGGTTGGTACAATGTGAAGTAGCTTCTGATGTATTAAGCTACTTTTGCCCTTTTTGTGTAACTTAGCTTGCTATATTTTTATGGGTGGTAGCATAGTGTAGTGAAGCTTAATTTGTTGTTGAGTAACTGATAGCTTAGCTCACTACACTACACAAGTAGCTTGCCCAACACTGTACTATATGAGGTTCTTATGTGAGACTCATTGTCAACATTCTTGGTTGTAAATTGAACACTATAAAAGTTATTAAATATTAACACTGTAAAAATAACACTCACTGCACACTGTAAAGTGTTAAAGGTAACACTGAATGGTGTGGGCCCATATAAACACCATGCATTGTTAATTTAGCATTGGCACATTTGCTGTAACATATGCAATAAGGAAGAATGTATATGCCATAAACATTAAATAGTGAGCTGTTTCATTTTTCCCTTTTTACTTTCCTTGACTTCCTAAATATGTGTTTGACAGAAGAGAATGAGGAAAAGAACTTCAAGAAGGCCCTAGAATCAGCAAGAAATGAATTAAATTTCCTCGAACAGCAGCAAAAACAAATTAAGGGTCTAATTTCCCTGTGTGATCACATTGCTGATATACTCACAGGTATGATTATTGGAAGCTATGCAAATGTAGACTTTATTATTTGAAATCCAATTCATTATATGACAAAACCTATTGTTTGTTTTACAGTTGATGTTAGCTACCTACGACAATGCCAGAACATCGATTTTTCTAAAGAAGAACATTCTTTGGATGAGCTTAAGAAACAGATTCAAGATGCTATTTCTGAGTCCCAAATGCTTGGGAACATTGAAGTTGCATCCCAGTGTACATACTTTAAAGCCATCTGGTTGAAAAAGACGCAACAGGCAAAGAAGACAGAATTTGAAAATACTTTATTTATCTCACTGAATGATGTTCTTGAAAAAATTTACAAGCCTTCGTATGAAGAGATCAGTGCATCTTACAAACACTTCAAAGAATTATCAATGCCATTATCAGACTTAGAATGTCAGAAAAGTACACTGACAGAGCCTGAGCTACAAATGTTGGGGATGATCTGCAGTAAGGATACTGACCATGCCTGGATCAGTGGGACGCTGCTTCAGATCAAACGCTACAATGAGCTATCTCCTGTTAAGGAGCATGCAGAGCTGTTAATGCAATTTAAGAATGACTTCAATATGAAAGGAGATTTCAGCAACGTGGAAAATATCTGTGTATGCAACCATTTTACTGATACCGCTACTGTATGTTTTCTGTAGTACAGTGGTACCTCAGAACTGTTCAGAACAGTTTAAATCCTAAAAAGTTCACGTTCTGATTGAATTTTCCCCATAAGAAATAATGGAAAACCAATTAACTGGTTCCTGGTCCCAAAAAATTACACCTTAATATGATTTTTTTTTGCATCTAAATACAAAATGAACAGGATAAAACAAGAAGAACATATACAGTACTAAACACATCTAAGCACATTTTTCAAAACAGTAATTTGTAATGTAAGAAAATAAATGTATGCAAACAATGTGCCCTGCCCTGATCGTCCGCTCCTTCTGTGTGCCACGCCCTCTCGTTAACCCTGTGTGGAATCTCCATGTAATTAGCTGTTTCTGGTTGTTTTCATTAGCCCTCTGTATTTATTCCGCGTTGCAGTTTGTTTCCCCAGTCCGATCATTGTACTGTCCGCCTGCATTTTGCCTGCCTTACCTGTAATTAAACCCCGTATTCCCCGATACCCTTATGTCTGCGCCTTTGTCTTCGTTCTGTCCCCGCTTGACATATTATTAAATAAGAAATCTTTATTTTTAAATGTATTTTATAATAATAATTACTGTTACTATCTATCATTGTCTAAATGTATTTAGCATATGTATTCAACTAGTGTAGACACGGTGCTATCACAGCAAATGGACTCCATTTATATAATGCTTTTTACTACTGTTACAAGTACCAAAGCACTTTACAATCTATGCCCATTCACACCACACATTCATACACAGGTGGCAGAGGCTGCCATGCAAGGTACCAACCAACTCACCAGGAGCAATTTGGGGTTCAGTGTCTTGCTCAAGGACACTTTGATGGGATCAGGAGGTCCCAGGGCACAAACCTGCAACCCTCTGGTTGACTAACGGTAGCACTACCCCCTGCACCACCATCGCCCAAATGCAGCGTTACCCTTTGTTTCCACTGAGAGACGTGACTAATTTCCCCACGTGTACAAGTTATCTTAGGTCGGTGTTCACGGTACAGATATTCAGATCGAGTTCTATGTCATTTTTTTTTTTCCAAACTGGTTAGTTAAACTTTTAAGAAATTTGAGTTCTAATGAGTTCAGATACTGAGGTACCATTGTATTCTCAAATTTTGTATACATATTGCATTTATTATTACTTCTTTCACTATGGTACATACTTCTGATTTTTTCATCCTAAATATTTTTTAGTGTATGAACAAAAAAGAGAGAACATTGAGAGATGTTACTCATGACATGGAAAAAACTGCCAACTCTTTGAAAAAAATCCCCCAATCATTCCTTAAAGAATTACAAATTTGCACCACAAATGGTTTCATCAAGTGGATTAAGACTGTCATCAAAGGTAAAACCCCCAATTTTTGTCTTGTTTAATAATATATTTTTATCCTAAATATAAAACTGTCCTGATAAAATCCCTTAAGAACCACTTTGAATTTTTTGGCAGTTCTATGTTTATTATATACTATTTTAGTAAGATTATTATTGTTAGTTATTTGTTTGTTTGTTTACTTATAAGGAAAGTCTTCAATACAGTCACAGTATTGAGTGTTAAATGGAGTACTTTTGTCAAAATTATTATCTTGCTAACTTTTATGCACCTAATAATTCATTAATTTTAGATTGATTTGTACTTTTTTGCCATTTATACACTTATTCAAGGAATAATTAACACATTTTATAAAGTAACCGTAAACGTGGGTGCTTTGGTGATAAAAATATTTCTACTTCTTTTGTTTTCTGCAGACATAAGAGAACTTCCTGTGTTTGTTGACTTGGCTTCAATCTATGCTGGGGAAAATAACATGGACATAGATAAAGTGTGTGATTTTAGAGATGCAGTCTCGGCCTCTTCTTCAATCATTTATGATTTGAATGAGACTTCTGGCTTCTGTGAATTAATGGATGCAATTGAAAAGTCCCTAGAGAATGACGAAAATCTTGAACAAAAACTGGTACATTCAGTTTGCTAACTTGTCTATTCTTGTGCAGTATTAAGATTTATGATGAGAAAATATAAAATCCAATTATCACAGATTACTTCTTTACAGACGTCTTCAGAAGATGTGTAGCTTAACACATTGGTGGTCTTTGCTGATATCTGGAGTTGGCAGAGTAACCATGTGCCTGTTGAACAAGGCCCTTAACCCCAACTGCTCCCAGGCTGCTTAACATTAGGGTTGGGATATGAATCGGATTTGAGTTTTAGTCACGATTTTGGATTACAACAATTAAAATAAGATGATTATTGTGCCTCAATTTGTTTCACAGTGATGCTCCCATTTTGTTTTATTTTGTAAACCCAGTGCACCCCTTTCCATCCCTTGAATGAAATTCAAGGAAATCAACTAATAAAAAGACCAAAGACCAAAAAAAAGACCAAAGTTCAATAAATGCATGATTTTTCCAACATAAATAAGTGGTTATGTTAAACAATTGTGACCTCAGTATTGACCCAAATAATCGCAATTATGATTTTTGCCACTAGTGGCTTAATTGTTAGGGAAGCACACTTGCCATTGAAAGGTTTCTGGTTCAAATCCCTGACCAGCAAGGTACCACTGAGGCACCCAGAGCAACATACTGCCCTGAAGCACTGCTCCCGCTGCCCACCGCTGTGTCTTGATGTCACAAATGAGTTACATGCAAAGGCCACATTTTGTTGATGTGATGTGGTGTGTAAACAATGATAATCACTTTCATTAATTCACTAATACAGCAACCCTAGTCATTGTGATCCTTTGGCCTGGATGACTTTCCTTGATGCTTGACAAACCACACCACACCACTGAACTTTATTTTCTTGGGGCGTTTTACAAAAATGAAACTATGGTTTCTATGTTTTTGCACACTGTTGGATTGAAATGGATTTTAATACACGCTGAGTTCATTTTTATACACAAGTAGCTGCCCAACAATGTAGTTGCACTGCCTCATGTAGGATGGTTTAGCTGTTTAATTCAGTCATTGTAAATTGAAAATATATTTTCTTGGTTCCAGAAAAATTCCCACCTTCATAGAGAGTGGTTAGTAAATGCTCATGAAATTCATGGAGCAGTGGCCAAAACATCTCTAATTCAAGCCAGAGAAATAAATAGAAATGGGATTTACATAATTAAAATGCATCCTCAATGTATGGTAAGTATCTCTTGCCTTAATTTTTATACTACATACTGCCTAACTAAGTGAATAATTCTGGCACCAATGCACTTGTTTCTCTTTGTGCTACCATTCTTACTAAGCCCATTAATATTCAAACTGAAACTTCATCTGTTCATATTTAATCCGAGTCTGTTCATTCTGGGCAAGTCAGTCATGTTTTGTTTAATCTGCACAATGACACAAGCTTCACACAAACTGTCACAGGGTTCTCCATTTGCAAGGGACACCTGCATGACACAAGTTGATGTGGTTGGAAAGAATGCCAGCTTTAATTTAATCTGCCACCTTACTGTTCGTTTATAATTCTGTTGCCTACTGGTAACTGACAGGGAACACCAGGTTGCCATAAACATCCATCAATTTCAAGTTGATACTCATGTTTTCTATCTCTGCTTGATTATTGCAAACCTGATTATTGTTGACAGTGTACTTCAGTTACCATTGTATCACATTCGAAGTGTTACCCTGTTAAAGTCCTGTTTATTTATTTATATCTTCATTATACCCAGTATGTCCTTAATATATGCCATTCAATTAGTCTGCCTTGTTTTTCTCCAGGCTTCTCTGGAAAACTGTATCTCCCTTCGAGTTAAGGAAAGTATTGCAGATCAAAAGAGGGAAGACAAAGGATTAGACCAGATATACAAAACATACAATCTAGCTGAACTAAAAGAACTGCAGAATAAACTTATGTTAATCAAACTGAGTGGTGAACAAGGAAGAGATGTCATTTTGAAATATGTAGAGGTATGTCACTGTGGCATTCTGATTTATATATTATATACATCATAATCACATTATAATATTGTAATGGGTATTAAAATTCTTAAATATTGTCTTGTTCAGAGAAAAAATCATCTTCAAACAGTGTCAATAGATTTAACAGATTTGACTGATGCCTCATTTGAGTCTTCTAAAAATTTAGATTTTTTTCTGTCCAACCATCCATCTTTAAATGCAAATTATTTTTATTTTTAATATATATAACTTTGATGGAATAATTTGGTGAAATCTTGGTGTTAGTTATGGAACGAGACTGTGGTTATGTAACTCATATTTGTGTTTTAATTTTTCCTCCAGGTTTTAGAACAAGTTTTACTTATAGGAGACATGATCCTTAAACTCTTTGATGCTGGAAATGTCTTGTTCATGGACTGGTCTTTTACAGCATATTGTAATCCTGACCATGATGTAAAGGTACTCCTTCAGTTTGGCATTGCTGGAATGACTATCAGTGGACACAAGGACTTGCTAGAGGAGCTGAAATATGTTTGTCGTGGCATGCAAGACTGCCTTGAAAAGTGGCATGAATACCTGCAACATCACAGGAATAAATATTATTATTTAAATTACTTCAGTGCCAAACAACTAGTAAATTTGTGTTCCATCATGTCAAAGGTACAGCAGAAAAAGGAAGTTGGATGTTCAGTGCTGAACATGCTCTCTTTCATAAAGGAGAACATTACTGAAGCAGATTTGTTTGACGCTTTCACTAAAGCACTACAAACCCCGGTTGAAGTTGGTGGTGCAAACTTGTCACTTGAACTTAGGAATTATCTTGTACATTTTCCAAAGCTAATTGATGAACTTAAGGTAGCTGGTTTTTCTGAGGATCAAGCAAAAGCTTCAGTAATGTACTGTAGCCAAAATACCACGGACAGAGAAACTACATTGGATGAAGACGAGGTGATGAGCTGTATCTATGATCATGTTGATAATGATGAATGGGTGAAGATATGGAGTGGAAAGTATGAGGAAGACAGAGAACATGTTGTTCAGAATCGACTGAAGTTCAAAGTGTCACTGGCTTCTTTTGAAATGTCAGAAAAGGAGGCATCTATAATGTTCAAAAGCTCATCTTCCTGCCAAGAGAAAATAGTGATGCTGTGGGAAGCATACAGCCAAAGATTGGCTGGTTTTGTTTCAGAAAAATATGTGGGGCTAGACATAGTGGGTGAAACCCTAAAGTTGCTGGCAGAAACTGAACAGATCTCTGTTGAGAGGCAACTCCCTTTTTACCTGGACAAGTCAAAACCAAATCTTGTAACATGCAAAGATGAGGAAATGCTGCCACTTTGTTTATCTATATATAATGATGAGAAGCAGCCTCTGCCAACCTATGATGAAATTTTGATATGCACTTCAGAAACAACTGCAGAAGAAATTGAACTGATTATTCGAAGGGCAATTCAATCTGGATGCAAACATGAAAAAATCTACTGCATCTTAAATGCAGATAAACTGGATCATGATGTATCTAGAGAATTAGAAACCTATTTCCATCAAGTGTCCCAGAAGCTAAGTGACACACAGTCAAAAGAGTACAGATTTATAATTTTCTGTAGTTCTGCAGCTCAACACAGTTATGTTTTAACAGCTTTTTATGAGTACAGAAAAACAGTACACTCCAACTCCATGGAAGACATTCAGAAATACTTGAAAGAAAAACTGAAACTATCCAGCAAAAGTGGGTTTGCAGAATTTATTGTACCCAAGCAGTTCCAGCAGAACGCGAAATTGGTTTCTTCTGAAGGAGCAGGGATGGGTAGGTAACATGTTTTACAATCTATAACAATACAATAATGTTGCTATGTATATTGCTTGCCATTCTACTGGCAGTAATGTTCATGTTTGAGCACACGTGAAAATTATCTTTGTTTTCCCTGGAGAATATGTAAGTTTTTAGTACTGGTCCACTGCCACTGAAGACAGTTTGGTATGTAGGCTGATAACTTCAAACTGTTTGACTGAAGCATTGTATGGGTGAGATACTAAAACTGATTAAATATTAAGATTACCCCAACACTGAAGCAGCACTGCATAGTGATAGCAAAAAAAAGGCAGTTTGGACCCCTGATCCTGTTAAGAAGATAACTCAAAATCTGGAAATTATCAAATTTTGAGGCAAATTTGAGGCAAAATTTAAGTAACACGACTTAGTGGCAGCAAAAAGGTGAAAAGAGTTGATACTATTTTGATGGATCTTATCACTGCTTTAAAAGATCATTTTAAAGCATATACACCTGGTTTCAATTTAAGACAAACTACCCGAATGAGGAAGCTGTAGTGTTGTGTGGCAGCATAGGAAGGAAACAGTAGCTGTAAAATATGTAAAAGGGTGATCCCTGGATTGCATCAACTTATAATTGCAGTGCCTTTCAGGACCATTGATAGAATCATCCTCAATCAGATCTATGATCACTTACTTGCCTATAAGCAGTCTAGTTTTACACCTACCTGTAAGTGTCTGAGTGCCGGGGTTTGTGAGTATCCTGATAAAAAACGAGATCGCAGCCTTTAATGATTTCATGGGCACATCCTTCAGCAGTGTGTCTGTCTTCGGAGTGAGTATCAATCTCATTGAAAGGTTCCCTTATCTCAGCAGCAATATTCATATTTCTGGTGACTCTCACTATGAAGTCAGTAGATGGTTTGGGAGTGCATGGTAAGGTCATGCAGCAACATTAACCTAACCTGAACTGACCAGGAGCATTGTACAGATTAGCGATTCTGAAACTGTAGGGCAAGAGATAATATAAACTATCAGAAAATTTTTAGAAAATTAAGTTTTTTGTCACTAGCCTCCCCTTCCGCCAAACTTTAGTAATTATAATATTGGATACATTATTGATTCCCATTGAGTAAATTATATATACACCTTCCCCAACTTGCTCTCTGTAGATAGGACCAAGCTGGCCACAAAGGGCAGACACATGCTGTGGTACCCAGGGACCTGGGGGTTAAGGGCCTTGCTGAAAGGCCCACAGACATGCTAAGGCCAGGTTTGAACCAGCGGCCTTTGATCACACACACTGAGCAACAAGCTGTTTATCTGCCACAATCGTTTAGCCATTTCACAAAATGAGTTATGGGGTATGCAACAAAATATTTTTCTGTGGGAATTTAATCATGTGTCTTGTAGAGGTGTAAGTCACAGCTTTCCTCACAATACGATACAATATCAATTCCTTAAGCCAGCGATTTTTTTTTCTTCATCCCTTTCATTTCCACGATACAATACTATTCGATTCAGTTCGATACTGGGATCAGTAGTCGAAATGATGAAATTTCACACAATCCTTTACATTTCAATGAATTATAAAAGGCAAATATAATTAGCTTTTTATCATATTTTATTGGGAGCTGTAAACAAAATCTAGTATAGTCAAGTATGTCCCATAAATCAAGCAAAATAAAATGCAATAAGGTAAAAATAAAAAAACACTGTATGGACAGTCATGTAGAATGAGGAAGATTAACATTTCTATTGTGCCCACCTGGAATATAAATGACATTTTCAAGCATAGACTTTAAAACATGCATTAGGGACTACAAGTACCTACCTATTTAGTGAGGAAAGATTCTGGAGATATAACTGCAAAGTGCAATAAATGAAAAAATACAGTTTCAGACTTATGTCGTGACAAGGACGCACGCGGTCATTCAGTTAAAAGTACACTGTCACGATTGGTGAGCGACGAGCAGACAAGGGAGGCAGGAGCAACAAGGATGATGACAATAACGGGGTTTTAATGGGGAAAAACAGGCAGGGTACTCACAAACATGTAGACTTCAATGATGATCTGGGGAAACTAATAGACACGCGGACTAAATACAACAGACAAGCTAGACTGAACGAGCAACAGGTGACCACAATTAGGCAAAACCAGGAGGTAACGAGGTGGGCGTGGCACACAATGAGGAGCGTTCGGAGCAGGGTGTGACATACACTTATTAACTTTCATATTTCTAGGTGATCCATTCAGTACTCCTATTATTTGTACAAGTTGGCGAATAAAGGACAAGTACAGATTGGATGGGCACCACATGACAGGGCTGTCTGGAGATGTTTTGAGAATTGTCTTTAGTTGTGACAGGAACCAGATTAATTGGAGGTGATAGGACATAAACTGTCCATAGGATATTTAAATAATCTTACTGATATGCAGTTTAACAGTGAGACATTTTAATTTTTCAACAGGAAAATCATTATATGTAAGAAATCTTGTGCAAAAATGTAAAGAAAAACTAAAAGAGCAAGGATTCACCTATAAAATAATCCGTCTGACAGAAAGAAAACTCATAATAGATTGCTTACAAAATATATTGCAACAATATGAGGACAAGCCCACAGACAACATACCAAGAATTTTTCACTTTGATGTACCGCCTGTGGTATGTACATTTATGTAAAGATGTCTGTCTGTGGATATATGTGTACCAGCTAATGTTGCCTATGGCTTACTCACTGGAGGCTTTGGGTGGGGACCCTGTAAAGCGCTAATGTAATGTTGTGATAACATGCTATACAAAAATAATTTTTTTTGTTTGTTTGTTGTAATGTTTCCAGTCTGCTGTTGTCTGCTGCTGTATTTCCGATGAAAAATTAATGTGAGTTGCCCCAGCAGCAGTGCACTTTACATTATAAGTGTATCCGTATATAATTTTTTTTATCTATTCATGCCATTAACAGGTTTCCAAAGGCTTGTACACATTCCTGGTCCAAGTGTTTGTTCTGAGATGCTTCCACAGTTCTGACGGGTCCATCTGGAGGTGCAAAGATTCTCATCTTTACCTTGTTGAATACACACAAAGAAAATTCAGGGAGTGCGACAGACTAAACTCTGAGGTATAGTGCAGACACTTGCAACAAGTCAATTGTTAGTTTTTACAACATGTTTTTGCATGTGTACATTTTTAAGTATTTCAGACTTTCAGTTCTGTGTTTTATTGAATTTTAACTCTAATAAATAATCAAATTGCTTGCTGCTCTATTTTATTACTATTTGTAATGGCGAAGTGTTTTTATCTCGACCTTTTTTCTCAAGCTTCACTGCTTGGTACACATAATAAAGCTGGCTTTGAAGTGTGTCAGCAGCTCCTTCACTTGTCTTGGTAGATAAAAGTTGTTACATATTATCCTAATAAGCAACATATGTGTGATTTTTTTCTACAAATACAAACTGTACAAAAATATAACATATGTAAGAAAATTATTTTTTCTGCTTCTAATAAGTGATTCTTGTTGTAACTTAACTGTTAACTGATTTAAGCAATCCAGATTCCCTGTAAATGTTGTAAGAAAAAAAAAACAGCAGAATGGCCTGTGTGTGACATAATTGGTGAGCAGGGCTCCGCTAATCCGCTAACCGCTAACTAGTAAAACTTTTTTTGTTACAGGATTTGCATTATCACTAACTTTGAAAAACATTAGTGTATCGGTTAGTTTCTGATAAATTTCTTAATGGGTTATTGGTTTAGTTTTATAGAAATTAATTTTGGAATTAGCAGCATTAGTTTAATTAGCATTAGTTTTTACCAAACTAATTTTTTGGTTAGCTGTGCCCACCAGTAACGTAAAGACAATGTACAATATATTACATATAAAGTATATTTCATTTATGTTAATGTGCAGTAACTTTCAACCTAAATGTAAGTGACAAATCTTTGGTTTAAATCATTACTTGAAACATTAGCCTTTTTACTGTGCATTTTAAATATCAAATGAAGTGCTGGACAAATCATATCAATTCATGCATGCATGCATGCATGCATCCATCTATTTATCCTGTTTGAGTCAAAGGGGTGGCCAGAGCCAGTCCTCTGCAGCACAGAGGACAATACACACAATCAGTTATCATACACTGTGAAAGAAACTGTTGTTTTTAATGGAAACAAAACTGGCAGCTGTGGTTGGTGAATAATACTATAATCATCATTATGAAATATGCCCTCTGCTTTTAACCTGTTTGTGACATAGCACTCAGGGAGCAGTGATATGCATGACTCTATGCTTAGGGTACCTTAGTGATACCTTCTAGGTCAGGGATTTTTAACCAGAAACCTTCCAATCTCAAGCACACTTCACCAACCATTAGGCCACCACTGTGATTATTTAGCACAAAAGGCCGGTGTTAATTTTTACTTTAGTTTTAGTCTTCGTCATATACTGAAAATTGTACTTGGATTAAAGTTACACTTTAGTCTTCTTTTTGTTTACCGGTAGTTTTAGTTAAGATTTAGTCAATGGAACTCAGGTTTAATTTTAATCAAATTTTAGGCAGTTTTTTAGTCATAATTTTCTCAGACAGGTTCATGGTACTTAATTGCATTTTGCTAAAGGATACTGCTCCTGGTTGAATAAATTTCCTTCAGACATAAGTATACCTTGTATGTAAGCATAGCCTACAACACTTAGTCATCTAGGCAGGGAATGTGTTACTGACTTTCCATACTTCAATTTTCTGAAACTGCTTATTCTATTCAGAGTCATGGGGGGTCCAAAGTCTATCCTGGGGACTACAGGTGTAAGGTGGGGAACAATCTAGGATGGCACACCAGCCCGTCGCAGGGCACACTCACACCTATGAGCAATTTGGCAATTCCAATTAACCCCAGCATGTTTTTAGACTGTGAGGGGAAAGACCACGTGGAGAACATACAAGCTCCACACATGGACCCCCGTGGAGACTCAAACCTTGGTCCCATACTTCTTTCCTATATAAAAATTTATGTCTAAAATTTGTTACAAAAGGTGCAGTACAATCATATTTCAATCACAGGTCTTATTTTATGTAGGGATGCACCGAATCCAGATTTTTGGGGTTCGGCCGAATACCGAATCCACTGTTTAAGATGGTATCATGTTATAACATGAAAATATCACGTTATAACATGAAAACATCACGTTAAAACGTAAAACCGTATCATGTTATAATGTAAAAACATCATGTTAAAATGTGAAACCGTATCCCGATAGAATAAGTTACACTCATTACATTTGCACTGACACCGGCATGAAAGCAAGTTCTTAATACAAATATTTGAAGACAAGTGTCAACACTATTTAGACTATTTTAGCCATAGATTAG
>JAABNY020000140.1:58249-72545 GCA_015164015.2 Brevimyrus niger
TAAACACCTTCACGTAATCAACGGCCGGGTGACGTCGTAGTGCAAGTCTAGGGTTCGGTTTCGGTGGAAAATAAATCAAAAAGCCCAGGATTCGGCCGAATCCGGACCCGAATCCTGGATTCGGTGCATCCTTAATTTTATGCAAATATCAACTACACATACTTGTCCTTTTTCATTATTTATTAGGGCATCAAAACACCCATCAAATTTAACTACAGTATGTGCCCATTTTGATTCAATTTTTGTTATTTGGGCATCAAACACTTATCAAACACCCATCTGACTGTGTGTAAATCACAACTTATAAATAACCCTTTGTCAAAAATAGCAAGTACATAAAATTGCTGAAACAACAAAAAATTGACTTTTGTGTGACATGTAGGCCTAAGTATTAAGTTTATCTGTGCCTTTCCTCCCATTTACTAAATAGTTTACTTGTCTCTGTTTAGTTTTAGATAGTCAACTTAAAGCTTTCAGTTTTTTCAATGCAGTTATTTGTTTTATAGAAAGGTGAAATACTGCACCATAACTCCATCCAAGGCAGTACCCTGTCATACTATGAAAATGTACACCTTCCAACACTGGTCTACAGGGGAGAGAGTAGTTTCAGGAATTGCACAGCAATGTCTAGTGCAGCTCTCTTAATAATACTCCACACATCCAAGGATAGAAAGCAAAGCCAAATAATGCCTTACATTAGCAAATAAAACAACCCCATGAGAATGCTTCACAAACAAGTACTGCTGCTTAAATTTTATCATAAATTCATGGATAGGCTTCGGTCCTCCCCACAACCCCAGTTGGGATTCAGTGGTTTCAGAAAATGGATGGATGGATAAATGACATGACAAGTTTTAAATAATTGATTATGATTTAAACATTTCAGAAAATTATAGAACATTTGTTGTTTCAATATTTCAAAAATAGAGTGTTTGATCAGCATCAGACTAACTGTCAAGTGTTTTTCTTTGCAGATTTCATCTGAGACAGAGGAAAATCTTCTTGAACTGTTACCAACTGTGATGTGTCTATCACCCAAGGACACTCTAGCACAGTTGGATAACTATGATGAAGCAAGGCAAGAGATCCAACTCATGGATAAAGGAGAGTTTGAGAGTGAAGTGTCTCAGAGAACATACCACTACCTAAAAAGACACCAAAGTGTTGACATTCAGAATTTTAAATTTGTGCCAGGAAAGATTGAGGACTCACAAAAAGAATGGTTACAATGTCTATTACACCATTGTGCAATGAAAAATCCATCCTGGGCAGAGCTGCGGAACTTCACACACTTCCTAAGTGCACAGCTGACAAAATGTGAGGGGTCTGCGTTCTGTAGTGATGATCTGCAGGATGACCTTACTGGCTTCAAAAGCTTTGTGTTAAACTTCATGATTACAATGTCGAAGGACTTCTCCATGAGATCGATAAAGATTTCTGATGAAAGTAATGACTTCAAGACAGACGTTCTGAATGAATTCCAGCTGAGGAGACAATGGGAGAATGAACCTCATCCCTATATTTTGTTTAATGCAGACAATCATTCTATGACATTTCTAGGATTCTATATTGAAAACCACAATGCTGTTGAGGCCCGAACTAAGAATATCATAATAAAAAATGTGATCACCAGGCAACTATATAACCAGTTAAATGAGCAAGGTGTGCCCTTCAATGTGCAATTTGAAACACTCTCACGTCAAGACCAGCTAAATATTTTAGGGGGAGTCTTGGGAGTTTCAAGTCATAATATCAGAGACCCAGATGAAACCTATCAGTTAACACTGGACAATGTACTAAAAATCTTTGCTATCCACTTGCGGTTCCAGTCTGAAATTCCAGTCATCATTATGGGTGAAACTGGATGTGGAAAAACTCGATTAGTGCAGTTCCTGTGTGAAATGCTTAAGTCAGGAAAGCAAGGAGAAAACATGATTGTGGTCCGTGTGCATGGAGGAACAACATCTGAGACCATTTACAAAAAGGTGAAGGACGCTATTGAGAAAGCAAAAGAAAATGAAGCTCAAGACATGGACACTGTACTATTTTTTGATGAAGCCAACACCACAGAAGCTATTTATGCAATTAAAGAAGTAATCTGTGACAAGACAGTAAATGGGGAACAGATTGGCTCACCTAGACTAAGGGTTGTAGCTGCCTGCAATCCCTACAGAAAGCACACTGAAAAAGTGATTGAGCAGCTTGAGAGAGCTGGCTTGGGATACAAAGTTCATTGCAAAAATACTGAGGAAAAATTGGGCCAGATCCCCATGAGGCATTTAGTATACAGAGTTCAGCCTCTACCACCTAGCATCTCTACGCTGGTGTGGGACTTTGGACAGCTAAATGATGACACACAGAAGCTGTATATCACACAAATGGTGAAGTCATTTTTCAAGAAGCAAGGATTTTCTACAAAACATGAAGAAATGTTCATTAAGGTGATCTCTGCCTCTCAGAGACACATGACACAGTGTACTGATGAGTGCAGAATGGTCAGCCTTAGAGACATAGAGAGGTGCATGAAAATGGTGATGTGGTTTTACCAACAAAGAGACCTTCTTTTTCCCCTAATTGATGAGAAAAAACAAGATGCAAAGAGAATGACTGATTATGTAATCAGGTCATTAATACTTGCTGTTGGAGTTTGCTATCATGCCTCGCTGAAAAACCGGGAAGCATACAGGAACAGCATAGCTAAGGAACTATCTATCAATGCCACTGACTTTTCTGAAGAGATAAATCTGTGTCAGGAGGTTTTTACTGATCAAGTTAAATTCAATTCAGATTCAATAGCTAGAAATGATGCATTAAAAGAAAATGTGTTCATGATGATTGTATGCATGAATCTAAGGGTGCCCTTGTTCATTGTTGGAAAACCCGGGAGTTCCAAATCCCTTTCTAAGACCATTGCTGCAGATTCAATGCAGGGAAAGTCCTCACAAAGTGACCTTTTCAAAAGCTACAAGCAAGTGCAGCTAGTTTCATTTCAGTGCAGCCCTCACTCCACACCGGAAGGGATCATCGCCACTTTCCGTCAATGTGCCAAGTTTCAGAAAGGCCAGAATCTGGAAGAGTATGTTTCAGTGGTTGTACTTGATGAGATTGGATTGGCAGAAGATTCACCAAAAATGCCACTGAAGACATTGCATCCTCTTCTGGAAGATGGGTGCGTTGATGACGACACTCCTGAAGACTTTAAGAAAGTTGGATTTATCGGCATTTCAAATTGGTCATTGGATCCAGCTAAAATGAACCGGGGTATACTTGTACTTCGCACATGTCCTGAAAAGGACGAATTGATGAGGACAGGAAAAGACATTTGTTCCAATAAGGAAATTGAAGGAATGATTCCAAACCTTATTGAGTTTTACCTTGAGATTCTGACTAAACAAGTGGAACACAGCGAGTTTTTCGGGCTAAGGGACTACTACAGTCTCATCAAGGTCATTGTTTCCTATTCCAAACAAAAAAGTGGGCTATCCAGTCAGGACACTGCAAGAGCAATTCAAAGAAATTTTGGAGGTCTAGACTCACTAAACCCTCTTGAATTATTCAACCAACATTTCTCAGAGAAAGAAACAGCTGTCAACATCATTTGCCTGCTGAAAGAGAATCTTGACACAACATCATGTGCTTTCACTTCTAGATTCCTTTTGTTGCTCACTACAAATCAGGTTGCACTTTCTATTCTTCAGATGCTACAAATCATCAAAGAAGATGACACTGAAATCATTTTTGGATCTGGTTTCCCCCATGACCAGGAGTACTCCCAGGTGTGCCGCACAGTAAACAGAGTGAAGACATGCATGGAAATGGGGAGGCCAGTGATACTGTTGAACATTCAAAGCCTCTATGAGAGTCTTTACGACGCCTTAAATCAGTGCTACGTAAAGCTTGGGGGAAGTTACTATGTGGACCTGGGCCTTGGGACACACAGAGTAAAGTGTCGAGTCAAAGAACAGTTCCGACTGATTGTCATTGAAGAGAAAACCACAGTGTATCAGCAATTCCCGGCACCACTTCTTAACCGGCTGGAAAAGCACTGTTTAGACATGAGAACAATTCTGAGAGATTCCAGGCACCAGATGCATTCTGATTTGCAGCAGTGGCTTTCCTTGTTATTAACTGAGAGTGGAAATACAGGCAACCGATTTGACATCATAATTGGGTACACAGACGACATGTGTGCATCAATTCTGCTACAGTGTTCCCAGGACATATTTGAGGACGTTGATCTTACAAAGAGAGAGGCGATTCTACAAGAAGCTAAGGAAAAACTTATTTGTAGTGCAACACCTGAATTTGTCTTGCGAGTGAAAGGAAAACGAGAAGATATCTTTGACCTCTATTTTAGAAAACAGACTCACACCAACCTTTTGAATGTGCTAGAGTCACAGAGAACAGAGAATTCCTCAGGAATGTGTCTTCAGGTAATATAACATTTATATATCTATACAAAATGAATACAGTGGTACCTCGGTTCTCGAACTTAATCCATTCCAGACTCTGAATCGAATCCTAAAAAGTGATTGAATTTTTACCATAAGAAATAATGGAAAAACAATTAATTGGTTCCCGTCCCCCCCAAATTACAGCTAAATATATATATATTTTTTAGCATTAAATCACAAAATGAACAGGATAAAACAAGAAGAGCATTTTTTTTCTTAATGGCTTCCAAGACGATAAAGATCTTATCCCAACATTACCCTGTCCTGCCCCGATCGTCTGCTCCTTCCGTGTGCCACGCCCCCTCATTAACCTCGTGTGGGATCCCCATCTGATCAGCTGTTTCTGGTTGGTGTCATTAGTCCTCTGTATTAGGTCTGCCTTTCAGTTTGTTTCCCCAGTCCGGTCATTGGTTGAGTTTGACTTGCTTACAGCGCTGGCTTAAAGCAACACATTCTGATCCTGATGTGATGCATTACGGTTACCCGGCTGCACAAACTGGAACTGCCTCCATGACGACACACCTTTGCCCTTATTGGCTGAAGAGTTTAGTTACACGCATGACGTTTGTATCCCAGGCAGTCCCAATACGTAATCTGCTATTTCTCCTGAATATCACGTAAAGCAGTGAACTAGTAAATTAACTTACTATTTAATTTACCTGGTAATATAAAGTTTAAATAAATTACATAAACGCTCTAATAATACACGTAAGTTAGTGGTTTATTTATTGTTAGTTACTGTAATGTTGCACTACTTTATTTGGGTAATCGTTCAGTCTGTGAAGAGGGCATTCAAGTAAGAATTTCATTGTAGCATGACTTATTTCCTGGCACGTACAATTTATATTAGGTCAGCGTTTATGGTTCGACTTATGATATTCAGATTGAGTTCTAGGTGAAACTGGTTTGTTTGACTTTCAAGAAATTTGAGTTCTAGTGAGTTCGAGAACCGAGGTACCACTGTATACATGTGAAACATTTTTAATTGATGAAGACTAATCATGTAGGCCTACCATACATTATAAAACTGATTATTACTGATTATGATTGAAAGCTATATAATTGTTCTGTATAACTTTGAACAAGTGAGACACATATTTCATGTTTTATGAATTTCTTTCTTTATATATATATATATATATATATTCATTTCCAAAAATCACTACAGGTTTCTACGTACTCACGCCTGCTGAATCAAAAAGATGTGAAACTGATTAATGAAAAGCTTGATATCAGCAAGCACCATTCATTCCTGTGTCATCTGACTGAATTCAAGACAGAACAAGGTTTTTGCCAAGCTTTAAGGTATGATGGAGTTATTGCATTTAAAAGAAAATAGAAATATTTATTGAGAATGGATGGATGGATGGATGGATGGGTAGATGGATTTTTACATTTTAATAACAGCAAAAATAAGAGAGCACTATAGCGTCTTGAGATTAATTTTCTACTAAGGTAAAGGACAATTTGACAGATGATTTGAATTGTGTGGATTTGTGTGGGTGGGTTTACCTTACCTTATGGGGACCAAATGTTCCCACAACTTGTGGAGTTCCCATTTTTTTACGATATGGGGACCAGGATACAAGTAATCCAGCAAACTATAGGCTAATAGGTTTAACTTGCATAACTAGGAAAGTAACGGAAGCTATAATCCAAGAAAAAATGGTAGACTATGTATGTGGATTCAGATAACATTCTGGGGGATAACAACTATAGATTTAGAAGAGGTAGATCCTGTTTAACTAATCTTTAACTTCAGTTATTTGAGGAAATTTATCACAAAATTGCCTACAACACCATTGCAAAAATCATGTTGTTATTATGGGGTGTTGTGTGTAGAATTGTGAGGAAAAAATGAATTTAATCCATTTTGGAATAAGGCTGTATCATAACAAAATGTGGAAAAAGTGATGAGTTGTGAATACTTTCCGGGTGCAGGGAAAGGTCTTCGGTCTTCAATGTTATCTCCCACAAACGGCTCCTGCTACAGCTTAAACAGCAGGGATTTTAGGAAACTTGACAGGAAGCAATGGGCAGTTATTAGAGGCACAATGTCACAGTGGGCCTGCATTCATATTGGGGTACCCTATGGTTCAGTTTTCGGACCACTGTTATTCATAATCTACACAACAAATTTGCCAGTGTTAAATTAACACTGCATGGTGCTTATATAGTTCTTGCCAAATCAGTGTTTCATTCAACACTTTACTGAGTTGCTTACAGCAACAAAAACACCACACCCAACATTAGAATAAATACAGTTATAGTTGTTTTCTAACTTAAAAACCATACACAAGAAAATGCCACGAGAAGCTTTTTTTTTTGTTCAATTTGTTAGCATACAGTCTTCTGATCACCAAAAAAAATCAGCACTGCACCAAGAAAAATTTAGTATACAAAAAGAAATGGCTGAGAGGTCCTTGGTCAGAGTCTTTCTCATGATGGTTGGTAAATTGGGGTGGCTCTTATGATCCTCATATGAATTCTTGTGCACATATTAAAATGGGGCAGATAGGGGCCACCCATTATGCACCTTTGTGCTTCCTATGAGAATTATATGAACACAAGGCAGTGTTAATTGAACATGGGCAAATTTGCTGTGTACATAAATGATATTGACACTAATATATACATTAAATTGGTTAGTTTGCAGACAACACCAAGGTGGGTGGTATAGCAGATACTGAACTAGCAGCACAGCGGCTACAGCAGGGTCTTGATTTAATTAGTGACTGGGCTGATACTTGGCAGATGAAATTTAATGTAGACAAATGTAAGATAATCCATGCAGGGAGCAGAAATATAAAATACTGATATTTTTTGGCTTCTATTGAAATAAAGGAAATCAATTGAGCTCTTGGTGTGTATGTTGATGCTTCCATGTCCCACACTTGACAGTCTGGGGAAGCAATTAAAAAGGCCTATAGAATGTTGGGTTACATCTCTAGGTGTGTGGAGTTTAAGTCAAAGGAGGTGATATTAAGATTATACAGTTGCCTGGATGGCTAGAAGAAAAACTGCTTCACTTCCCAAACCTCTTCTCAGGGGCACCCCACCTATTCTGTGTATTTGTTAAATTTCACCACATAACTCAGTTAACCAAACAAGGAATCAATCAATAAATTAATTAGTTAACTCGTCCATTGTCGCCGCCTAGTGGTTCGGATACGTTCGCATACGTTGAATGATTCAATGAGGTAGTGATTAGCTAAACCAGGTGTGCTAGTGGTCAAGTCAAAAATACATTACTGTATTGGATGGTTTTTGCAAATGGTTTTGAAATGGCTACGGTGACATACTTGCCTCAGGTTTCCATGAAAATTTCACTGTAGCCAGTATTCTTGGCAAAACATCAGCAAGCTTTTTGTCACTCAGTCACCCAACATTTGATTCACCCATTTTTCAAAGTTCTTCTTTCAGCCTGAGTATTAGAAATGCTAAGGATCTGGCCTTCTCTTTATGACATTTAGAAGTTACGCGTATTTTTACCTGCAGATTTGTTTTCTTTTTCTTTCAAATTTCTACCCTGTTATATTGACACATATATACAAAATATGTCTTTAAAGCAGTGTCTCCCCATATTTCACTATTTCTAGAAAATTCCTTCATTCTGATTTGGATGGCCGGAAACTTGTATTATTGCAGTACTATTTTGAAGATCCTCTTTCGAGTCAGAGGCTTCTTTCCTGTGTCAGGTAATATTTTTCATTGCTTCCATGTCCATGTAGAATTTATCCATTTTGGGCATTCATTTTGTATCCATTGTATTCAGTATTCATTTGTCAATAGTTAAATATGGTAAAATAGCGTCCATTGCTTGTCATAAAGCAAACCTCAAGAAATTATATTGTAATATACAATAATTAAGAGCTTAGTGAAACTGGCAAATTGCTAAAAAAATCATTCTATCTTAGGGCAATTAAGGAACATTAAAACAAAGCTGATTTTGGCATTTAATAAATAATATGATTGTAGACCGGCCATTATAGTTACATATTACATGTTTTTGAGATAATACCAGACATTTGGCAGTCCTGTTTGTACTATACTTTCTTAATTTAGTTTGAAGTATTTATTATAATGTTTTTATGTTCAGGTACTGTCTAAAAAAACTCATAAGCCAAGTATGTGGAGCAGTTGTGGATGTTGTCCTTCTCACAAGACTCCCTCGGATATCGGGAGGATGTGGATACACTGCACTGGGTGGAGGTAAGAGAAAAGCCCATGTTTAATGCGCAGAGCTCCTCTTTTTTCACACATTTCCATCTGGAGGAAGATAAAAATGAGGGTTTCTTATTGTTTTGTAGATACTAGTCACCCAGACATTTGTCCATTACATCCGAAGCCAATCCCTGGCAGAAACATAGGTTGGCTAGAAATGCACAAGTTATTTATTTAATTATTTGATCTTGTTTGAAGTTCTAACACGTCACTAACTTAAGTCCTTGGCCAGGCATCAGTGTAGAAAAAAAAATTGAGAAGGGTCTGGCTACAGATCCCCTGACAGACCTGAAGTCCACGGAGGTGCCAATGCTGTTTTATAGAGTCAAAGTCAATCAACTTTAATAGAGGAATCCCCTAGACAAAACATAGTCAGAATGGCTTACAATTTCTTTTGCTTTCTGAGGCATCTGCTTCTCCCACAGGGAACGCAAATGTCTTTGAACTCCAGTTATTCTGGAGCAGACTTCTAGGCCGATAACACTATTCAATAGATCAGTGCAATCTGCACATGATAGTGAATGAAACTATTAATCAAAAGCAGTAGCAACCTAAGCATGAAATGGGTTTTGTAGCAACCAAAACAGTAATGATCAAAAAACATACTTTCATACTTTCAAGTAGGGCTTGGAGATATCATACCGCGATCAAATCGCGCATGTGCATTAATCACTCGGCCTTCAGATGACAGGTGCAACATTTGGCCATGCGCCAGCTTTTCTGTGCTAAACGGGCATTTATTTACTCCCACAATTTAAGCAGTTTAGTAGTATAGCTGGAGTATTAATGAGGCTTTGTATCAGAGCACGTGAGCGGAGTGGAGTGGTGAGAATTTCCGCTGATCGCTCATGATGCTGTTGGCTCCGCCCACTCCTTCGCTCTAATTCTCAACACCGCTTCTCGCTCCACTAAAATTTCCTCCCACTTCAGTCAAATTGCTCCAATTTAAGAGGGACAGATAATCTGCATGCCTAAGAAATGTCACCTTAAACCGAAGCCTTATGTCATAAAGAAATTTGAGCAACGACAACAGTGCCAGTCAAAACAGGAAATATTTATAAAATATTATTTATTAGCATTTTATATGCAAAAACGGACAGGTTTGGCAATGGCATTCCACACAAAAATCGGCTTAACAATAAAGGAATCAGTGGGCTTAATAGCCTAAAGACTATACAGGCACGTTTTAAATTCCTCAGTCTTTTTCTGTTGATGCAGCTCATCTCTAAAATAAAATTTCACTGACAGCGTTATGTGAAATAATAAAAAAAAATCTTATTAGACTTATTTTGAATGACAAAACGAATTTGCTTGATTACCAATATTTATAGGCTTTTATACTTTATAGACTTAATATGCTACAACCATATAAAACTTGCTGACGTTTTGCTCTGGCTTCCGCCTGTTCGAGTTCACTGTAAAAAAATCTACTGTAAAATAACAGTCAATAGTCTTCCAGGTCCTGAAGACCAGTAGTGCTGATTTTTATTTGCATAGCATGATAGGGTACTGCTTTCATTTAAACTTCTAGCCATGATGGTGATGAATAGGGCAACAGTATAAATTCCCTAGCCAGGACTTTCACTGACTGCTGTTACAGAAATGTATTCTCATGTAGTATTATTTAGTAGCAGATATAAAGATGAATTTAAATTAAAAGAGAAAGCTTCCTACTTGCTCGTTGCAGCTCCTGAACCTGCCTAATCTTCTGAAGACCGGTAATTTCAACGTGTATTTGGTGAAAATGCTTTTCACCATTAACAGGTTTTATCTAGCACTACCGCCAGACTCTTTAGTATGGAAGCCCGTTACCGCCCCCGGGAAAAAAAAATACAAAATTTAAGTCGAAATTTTGACTTAGTTATCTCGAAATTTCGACTTAATATCTCAAAATAACAAGATAACTAAGTAGAAATTTCGAGATAGTATCTAGAAATAACGAGATAACTAAGTAGAAATTTTGAGATAGTTATCTCGTTATTTTGAGATACTATCTCGAAATAATGAGAAACTCGCAGTCACGTGCGCATGTGTTAAGCGGCTTTCCCGCAAAAGACTGGAGTACTGAGCGAGCTACTTCATTTTCAATTAATTTTTATTTATATAGCGCTTTTAACAATGGACATTGTCCCAAAGCAGCTTCACAAAAAAAAAAATGAAAGTTTTTATTCAATAATAAATAATAAATTGTGTGTGTGTGCGAGAGATGCGTCTAGACAATCATTAGGTAAAGCAATTGTCTCTGTTGAGCAAGCCGAGGTTGACAGCGACAGCGGCAAGGAAAAACTCCCTAAGAAGGCAATAGGAAGAAACCTTGAGAGGAACCAGACTCAGAGAACCCATCCTCATTTGGGTGGTAACAGATAGGGGTGATATTACACCGTGTGTGTTATGCAGCTGAAAGTGCAGTATTCCAGAAATTCTGTGTAAATCGTGAAGTCCAGATCAGCATATGGAAACATTGAGATGTAGAAGTCATTGGGGGTCTTTATCACTTGGAACAAAGGACCAGTGGGTAGCTCCAGACTTTACGAGGCAGAATCCAGCCGGAGATGGTTCTTCATAGTGAGCCCTTATGTTCTTCACGGCGGCGGCGTCCTTTTTCTGGAGAACCTGGCACAATCTCCAGATGCCTCGGGATGGGTACTGATAAATTTTGCTAAGATATTGTGCATCTACATGACAAATTGCACTAAAACAGCTGTAAACATCCGTACATTTGTGTACGGTGAGCTTTCTCTCACCTGTTGTCTGTGTCTTCAGTCGAAATTATCGAGATAGTTATCTCGTTATTTCAAGATAATTATTTCATTATTTCAAGATATTAAGTCGAAATTTTTAAGAAATCCATATATGTGATAGCAATTATTAGGTACTGTGGCTGGGGAATGTATACTGTTGCCCTATTCAACACCATCATGGTTAAAAGTTTAAACGAAGGCAGTACCCTGTTATGCTATGCAAATATACATCAGCACTATTGGTCTTCAGGACCTGGCAGACTTTTGACTTGAGATTTTTAGGTCTATTTTTGTATAGAATGCCATTGCCAAACCATATTTCCTGTTCTGACTGGCAATGTTGTCGTTTCTTTATGACATAAGGCTTCAGTTTAAGGTGACATTTGTTAGGCATGCAGATTATTTGTCCCTCTTAAATTGGAGCGATTTGACTGGAGCGGGAGGAAATTTTAGTGGAGCGAGAAGCGGAGTTGAGCCAAGCGGTTTAGTGCGAATTAGAGCGAAGGAGTGCAGTGGATCTGCAGCCAAACTCTATCACCTAAATCTTCTTCTTGCAAAAACCACAGGGATGGATACAGGAAATGATTTTTACAAGCCCACCTGAGGACACATATGTAGGTCATGCTGAGATGTTTTCTATGGCATCCTGAAGTTTTTTATAATATGATTAATATGATTAATATGATTAAGTCAAAGCCATAAGAATGGTCGTATTTATATCTTGAGGCTGATGTGGTATTAAGCCTAGCTAAACTAAAATAAATCTAAAAATAAATAAATCGCAGGGCCCTGATGGCATCTTACCAATGGTTTTAAAAGTGATGAGGGATATTATTAGCCAACCTTTAACCTTAATATTCCAGAAATTGTTATCTGCGGGTGTGGTACCTTCAGATTGGAAGCATGCTAATATACAGTAACACCCATATTCAAAAAAGGGGATAGAAGTAATCCAGCAGACTATAGACCAATCAGTCTAACTAGCATTACTGGAAAATAATGGAAGCTATAATCCAAGTGAAAATGGTAGATTACCTGGATGCAAATAACATTCTGAGGGATAGCCAACATGGATTTAGGAGAGGTAGATCCTGTTTAACGAATCTACTTGAGTTCTTTGAGCAAGCTGCAAGTGAAATTGATCACAAAAAGGCCAACGATGTGATCTACTTAGATTTTCAGACGGCCTTTGATGTTGTCCCCCACAAACAGCGATTGCTAAAGCTCAAAGCTGCAGGGATTTTAATGACTGTGGCAGCTTGGATCAAAAACTGGTTAACTGACAGGAAGCAGCGAGTAGTTATTAGAGGCACAATGTCATAGTGGGCCTGCGTTCATAGTGGGGTACCGCAGGGTTCAATATTATGACCACTATTGTTCCTAATTTACATGAATGATATTGACACCAATACTTGCAGTAAACTGGTTAATTTTGCAGACGACACCAAGGTGGTGGTGTAGCAGATACTGATCTAGCAGCAGAGAGGCTACAATGGGATCTGGATTTAATTAGCAACTGGGCTGATACTTGGCGATTGAAATATAACACAGAAAAATGTAAGGTAATCCATGCAGGGAGCTGAAATACAGATATTTTATGGGTTCCACTGATATAATAGTAGCTGATTACGAGAAAAATCTTGGTTTGTATCTTGTATACCTGGATCATGTCCCCCCTGTCTCCTTTGCATGAGGCTGAACAGATTTAGCTCAACTAACCTTTCCTCGTATGACATTCCTTTAAGACCAGGAATCATTTTTGTGGCCCTACGCTGCACCTTTTCTAAGGCCACAATATCCTTTTTAAGATATGGTGACCAAACCTGCACACAATATTCTTGGTGAGGTCTCACCAAGGAATTGTATACTCTTAGCATTACCTCCCTTGACTTAAACTCCACACACCTGGAGATATACCCCATCATCCTATTGGCCTTTTTTATTGCTTCCGCACACTGGTGAGAATGGGACATGGAAGCATCAACATACACACCAAGGTCTTTCTCATAATCAGCTACCTTTATTTCAGTAGGACCCATAAAATACTTGTACTTTATATTTCTGCTCTCTACATGGAGTACCTTACATTTGTCTACTTTAAATTTCATCTGCCAGGTATCGGCCCAGTCACTAATTAAATTAAGATCCCGCTGTAGCTGCTGAGCCGCTAATTCAGTATCTGCTACACCACCCACCTTGGTGCCATCTGGAAATCTCACCAGTTTACAGTATATATTGATATCTATATCATTTATGTAAGTTAGGAACAATAGTGGTCCTAAAATCGAACCCTGCGGTACCCCTCTATGAATGCAGGCCCACTGTGACATTGTGCCTCTTTAAACTACTCGCTGCTTCTTATCTGTTAACCAGTTATCAATCCAGGCCACTACGGTGCCTAAAATACCTGTCGCTTTGAGTTTAAGTAGGAGCCTTTTGTGGGGGACAACATCAAAAACCTTTTGGAAATCTAAGTAGATGACATCATAGGCCTTCTTATCATGAACTTCCTGAGTAGCTTCCTCAAAAAACTCCAACAGATTTGTTAAACAGAATCTACCTCTCCTAAATCCATGCTGGCTATCCCTCAAGATGTTATTTGAGTCCAGGTAATCTACCATTTTCTCTTTGATTATAGCCTCCATAACTTTACCAGTTATACAAGATAGACTGATTGGCCTATAGTTGACAAATTACTTCTTATCCCCTTTTTTGAAAATGGGCGTTATGTTAGCATGCTTCCAATCAGAAGGTACCACGCCTTCAGATAAGGATTTTTGAAACAGTAAAGGCAAGGGTTGGCAAATAATATCCCTCATCTCTTTTAACACTATAGGTAAGATGCCATCAGGGCCCTGTGATTTATTTATTTTGAGC
>JAABNY020000140.1:78760-107200 GCA_015164015.2 Brevimyrus niger
CCCCGGCAACATTTCATATTAAATCTCTGCATTATAGTTATGTAGCAAGTGTTGTTAAGAAAAATGTAAAAAAAAAAATATGGGATTTCATTTTAAGATTAGGATTACCAACCCTTTGTGTTTTAAGTGATTGGACTTTCACGTTTCTTGTAGGCTATCAAACTTATACTAAAGGAACTTGAGCTCACTGATGACAAACTGAAGGGTTTTGAGAGTTGCCAGAAATGGCTAAAGGACGTCAAATCAGTGTCAACTGCTGTGGAGTTCATTACCTCAGAGGATTCATTAATTTGGCAGCATGGAGAAAATGGAAAAGCCTTGGTCAAAGACATACAGTGGGGTTCCATCATTTCATTATAGAATAATAATATATAATTGAACTAGTTTTTATGCAATGAGTATGTATAGGTTTTTTTTGCAGTATTGAGTATTTTAAGTAATAATTTCTGTCTGTGCAATTACTATTGAAATCAGCTATTTTGATATTGGTTAATCATAATTTGATTTATTGGAAATTAGTGCTGTATTATATATGAATATTTTATGAGTAAACTATTGCACAGCTGTACTTGTAAATAATGGAATTATTCAGTGTTGCCAAACTAGCCAAGATCCACCAGAACCACCAACTGGACAATAACTGCTATCTCATGCTCAAAAACATTACAATAATCTACTTTCTAGCTAAAAAAAAAATTGTATGCTGATGTTAAATTTAACGATCCTGCAGGATTTATAAAATGGCAAGCCTTTTTAGTGATGATTAACGTGCAGTTTTGGTCCTGTATGTGACACTTAAACATACATTAATTTTCTTTCTACAGACTGTTGTGGCACAGTACACAGGTGGTGTACTTGCTCATCGACCACCTTTTCTATGAGGAAACTGAAATAGATGAAAAATTGCTCAGCATTGTTACAAAGAATTGCAAATTCCTGTGGAAGGTAATCAGTAATCAATGTTTCATTATTTTGTGTTCTATCATGGACTGAGACCACACCCCTTTACTTCATTATAGTACAGTCTTTGCAGTAAAGACTGACATGAACTTTATTTAA
The DNA here is from genome assembly GCA_015164015.2 of Brevimyrus niger. NCBI lineage: Eukaryota > Metazoa > Chordata > Actinopteri > Osteoglossiformes > Mormyridae > Brevimyrus > Brevimyrus niger. Next base: position 79,820 of record JAABNY020000140.1, read on the forward strand.
ATTATAAAATAAAGTAAGCAAGGATTGCCTTTTTCTATACATTTCTAAAATGGATCTTTCCTCTAACAGAGATTGGAGTCTAAAAAGGACACAGACATAGAAAACACTTTTAAATGGGTGACACAAGTACTGAAGCAGTGTAACACGAATGCCTGCAACATCTATCTGTGAGTGGGATATTTTCACTTCTGACTCCCCTACTAACACACATTTCTGTAAACAAAGATTACTTCTTGGTTTATTGAATAATACTACTATTACTTAATCTATTACTTATCTGTGTATTCTTGTATTTGCTTTTGATTAATCCATTTAGTAATGTGACCTGCAGAGTATCCAAGATAATAAGTACTGCAGTATTGTTATTGGCAGTTGCTTTCTGGTAGTTTTTAAACAAAGAAAACCTTTAGAATTTAATTTCAAACAGCACACATTAAACCCAAACAAGTTAGCAGAAAATGAAGCCAGTCAGGTCTTTAAAAATTACAGTCCAAATCTTGTAAAACTCAAAATTTCAGGGGTGGTGGTACATATATTTTAAAGCCATTCTCAGATTTTCTAGGAAACTTACACAAACATTTTCATTTGATGTAACTCAAAATTATTTAACATTTCTTAACTTTTGACTTCTTGAACTTCTAAACTTGTTTGGGTTAACATCGTATAATTTATTATCTACCAGTACTGCGAGAAGGCAAGATTCCCCCTAGTGGTTTAGGAGTGCCTTATCCCTAGAGCTAGGGCTGGACGATATCATATTGCGAATAAATCGTGCATGCGCAATAGTCACTTGACTTTTAGATGACAGGCGCAACATGTGCTATATGGAGTGGAGCGAGGAGTGGAAATTCTCACCGCTCCATTCCGCTCACGTGCTCTGATACAAAGCCTCATTAATATTTCAGCCATACTACTAAACTGCTTATATTGTGGGTGTAAATAAATGTCCGTATAGCACAGAAAAGCTGGCGCACGGCCAAATGTTGCACCTGTCATCTGAAGCCCGAGTGATTATTGCACATGCGCGATTTAATCGCAATATGATATCGTCCAGCCCTACCTAGAGCAGATATGATGGGTGTCATTGCTTTTAAACAGTGACTACAGAAAACATAACCAATCAAATCATGATGCATATTTCATATTGACATTTTTATTAGGCTTTATGTTTAGAAATCCAGGCTTGATATTTTAAAAACCACTGTGATATTTATCTGATTGTGTGCTTTGAATATTATCATCTATCATGTTGTATTGTTAGTTATCCTTCTGGGTCCTTTGGGTTTTATGGGTTTAATGGTCTAGACTAATTGGCCCCTTGCACTGTACTATACTAGCACTGTAGGTATTTAACTCTGTAGCATGAGCAGGTCTTGATGATCATGGTTGAGGGTGGGGGCTGAGTTGGGAAGAGAAACAGAATACAGGAATAGATAGCTTGCAGAGTTTTTTTAGAAGAGTTTGGCAAGATTTCTGTTTTATCCCGCAAGCACATTGGCAAATCCGGAGGGTTAAACATCATCTGGTCAAACAACAGAAGAAACTCTGCTTTGTGATATGAGCGGTAAGACAATGTGTCTCCACCTCTTCCTAAATTACAACCCCATATGGGTGGCTCATATCTGCCCGATTTTAATGTACTCATATTTGAACTCATTTGGGCGTTCAGCTGTTGTGTTTTACTAACCCACCATAATAAGAAAGACTTGGACCAACATAGCCCTTTCTCTCTTATCTAAGCTTGGTTTTAGTTTAGGTCTTAATAACCAAAGACTTTTGGTTTTATAAAAGTGTGTAAAATGTGTGAAGCCAGTTATGAAACACAGATTATGAAGTCAAACTGTTTAACATACTGTAGCTTTTTAGCAGGGCTGGAGAAGCAGGTGATAGTTATCTTAATTAGTCTTTACTACATTTGATTGTTTCTCCTGGCTTGCCTGTGTTGGTAATTGATTTGAGCACTGTGGTTGTTTTTATTTGTGCGCAACCCCACAGAGTTCTCAATTGTAGAGTGACCTTCTAAGGCTTAGAAAAGAAACAGAGACAAGTTTGCCATAGCATTTTTTCCCCCAGCTTCTTTAGTTAAGCCCTACAACCTAAACCAGCCCACCTGGTTGCCGACTAGCATACAAAGGGCATTTCTGTGTTGTTTTCTTGCCTTATTCATCACAATCGTGGCGGATTAAAAAATAAAAATAAAAAACTAAGTCAAAAACAGCTATGCTATGCAAATATACATCCAGCACCAATGGACTACAGGGGAGTGTGTGGTACCTGGAGCTGCACCGAAAAGGGTATCACACCTGCCCTAACACCTTTCCACATACATTAATCATCCAAGTACAGAACTGACAATCAATTACACTACCACACTATTAAAATATATGCTACAAAGCCAGAGTTCTCTAATCTTCAAGATAAGTCAGAACCACACCAACAAAGCTTAAATATTAAAAACTGCAAAGTCGAGTCATTCTTATGATGGTGGGTAGGTCTGGGATAGCTTTTCTGATCCTCATAACGTCTTGTGCACATATTAAAATGGGGCAGATATGTGGAGGTGGAGACTCTTTGACAACACTCTAGGTTGTAAATTGAACACTTTAAGAGTTAATAAACATTAACATTGTAAAAACACCACTCGCTGCACACTGTAAAGTGTTAAAGGTAACATGGTGTGGACATATATAGACACCATGCAGTGTTAATTTAACTGGTAGGTTTTTAAGGGTTGTGGAGCCAAAAACCACAACGAAGCTAAGTTCATATAACAAAAGCGAGAGGTTAGTTTTTTATTGGCTCCTGCAGAATTTTTTTGTGGTTTATTGATTTAGAGTTATCAAAGCTAACATTTTTGGTTAGCTGTACCCACCACTGTTCTTAGGGAAATCTCCTTTGCTTAATTATATACAGTACTGTTGTGTTGTCTTACTTTTGAAAGAATGGATCTTATAGGAAGGTTCTATTGTAGGACAATAGAACTTATTACAACAAGTAAACATTTCGAGGCTTTGTTTTATCTCTGTTGTGTTTAGGTAAATTCAAAACATATGATGCAAAATTTAATTTTAAATTTAAAAGCTTTATATGCTTTGCCTGGAAATTAACTTAAATATATATCATTTATTACCAGAAAAATACTTAGAAATTAATGAAATGCCTTAAATAGCTCCTGAAATTAGGAAGTGTAAGTAACCTGAACTTGAATTGTATTATTAGCTTACTAATTAAATTAATTCAGGGACACTATAATTCATTCCACTAAACTCTTTCAGTGTATTCAATAAATCGTTCAAGTTTAAGCAACTTGAAAAACTGAGTTTTCAAAAAAATAATTTAAGGAAACGAATTTCCTCAGATATTTTGAGTAAACTCAGTAGATTTTGCAGTGCAGACATGGGAAGACATCAAGGCTGGTTTAAATTTATTTTCTCACTCTAGCGATGGCATAACACATTGTGAATACTGCAAGCAAGAATTTAAAGATCCAGCTGAATTACAGTGTGGACACATTTTCTGCAAGACATGTCTGGAAGAAGTAAATGCCGATAACTGTTTGAAATGTCACGAAAAGATAACAGAGCCCAAACCATGTGACCCTGGGAAACGGTGTGTATAAATTATTGTTGTGTTGGTTTATTTTCTTGCCATGATTATTTGTGATGAAACCTGACTAAAATAAAATGTGTTATTTTTGAAACACTGTATATTTGGTAGCTGCTATATATCAATCATGCATTTTTAATACTGAAAATAATACAAAAATATACTTAAAATATCAGGTTGACGACTTCTGGGGTTTTATAGCAATTATGAACACAATATTGCCTTTTTCCTTCCAGGGAGACTATTGGAAAACTCAGCAGATTCAGAAGGAAGTGCAACTCTTTCTTTGTGGAATTTCTCTTGAAGTGCTGTGTTAACAGCAAACATAAAATGCCTGATCATATTATTAACATGCTGCTGGAATTTGTTAAAAGGAACACTTCAACACAGCAAGGTACATGCACAGTGTTACATTTTTCCTTTATGATCTATACCTCCCTTTAATTGGCATGTTTCACTATCACCAATCCAAAAACAAAAACTTTCATATACAGTACAACATACAACTACTTATTAAATTTTTTTTAACATGCTAATATTTTATTTTTGTTTGTATATTTCAAAAAAATTATATTGCCAACATTGCTAATATTGCCATATTTATATGAATACTGTCTGTGCAGATAATTGTCAATATTGTTGCATAAAATACTGTGCAAAAATCATAGGCAGTGAACAAAAATGATGTTCAAATGATCTTCACGCTGCTGTAAAATGATTACATGCCTGTCAAAGTGTGATAGCTCCATCTACTAATTTCAGCCAAGGATTTGCAGTAATCATGCAATATAAACATGTATTTTTTGACCCAACCACTAGCATACCATGTTTGGCTAATCTATATTGAGTTATTTACCTAACTAACTAACTGCTGGAACTGGTGGTGACATTTAATAAATACATGGACCAGCTGGGGCATCCTTGAGGAGAAGTTTGGGAAGCAAAGAGGTGTTTTTGTAGTCATCAATAACCTGGTGAAGAATAATAGAAATTATTATTACTTTTCATTGTTTTACAGTTCTGATGTTTAAATTGCACTTTGTTCTTAGAAAATATACAATTATGACTAAAAACATAACAACATAACATAGCTCAACTATTCTTAGGGCACCAGGGGGCCATTGCAGGGGGGGCATTTTTCCCTTTTTGGAATAATTACCTTATAACTTTAGATATAAAAGTCGCAGATACATACCTGATACCTAAAATCAAAGCTGGCCCCTTTACAATTGATTTTAGGAAGTTCAATAACCAAAATTAATAACCTTTGTATAATTTATGGACAATAAAGGATTCGATCCAATTTATAAAATGTGGTTCCCAAACTTGTTTTCTACATGTGTGCCCAATTTCATGTCTTTTGATGTAGCCCAACAGGTTTTACAGAGGAAAGAACAAATGGTGCAACTGGGAACCTTTCCTATCCAAAACCTATCCAGAATCTGAAAACTATCCAAAATGGCCACAGTGTAACTAGCAGTATATACGTCTCGCTTTCTAAATTCATTACCACTCAAGGGTCATAAGAAACATCTTTTTTCTATCCCTAACTCCGCATAACTTTGCCCAAACAAAGCCGACAAGTAAAAGAGTAAAATGTAAACTGTAAATAAATGTACTTACAAGTCAAAGGTTGCATTCTCTGCATATTCGAGACACTCCCACAAATACTGCACCAGCAGAGAATAATTTGCGCATTTATGTCCTCAGTACAAAAAAAACATGCCCAATCAACACACCCCATACTATTTCGCAAACCTTAGACGCACCTCTATTGGATGAAGCAGATGACATTGTAAATTTATGTTCATACAAAAAGTTTATCATGGCGAAACATAACCATGGGCAAAGGTTCATTGTGTAAAAAATTATATGCTAGCAGGGAAGCAGAGCATATATTAAAAAAATGCTTGACAATGAAGAATGACAGTGATTGATTTATGTACATAACTGATCAAACTTTCAAACGAGGGTAACTTTGTCATTTTATTCAATGGTTTTCTTATAAAAATCCGAAAATGAACAGCACGAATGTACAGAATGCCGACTGACATTTTCCTGCAAGGAGTGAGCAAGCTATTTGAGAGCATGACAGTAATATTTATGCGAAAATTTGTTTTGTCTTAATACTGTGATGGTTTATGAATAATTGGTCGTGATTTACGAGATCATTTTAATTTTACTTATTACAAAAAAATCATGGCACAATAATTGTGCAACTTTCTACATTTATTATAATGAAGGTTTTTTGTAAAGTAACAAGCAATTTTTGGTTGATTTCATACATTTGTTTCTTTTATTGAACGTCATTTTTCTTTGTTATTCTTTTTATTGAAAATTTGGGCGTATGCATCCAAACCACTAGGCGGCGAAAGAGTTAAAACATTTCCTTTGACTACCTAAGACTTTTGCGCAGTACTGTAACTGTATCATAAGGTATATCATTGCATGTTGAAATTCCCTGCATAGACAAAAGTATTGGGATATACCTCTTAATCATTGAATTCCGGTGTGTCATTCAGACCCATTGCCAGGGTATACAAGACATTTATATATTATATATTATATTCTTTTTAGAAACCCAGGTGATATTTTCAAAAACATTTATCTGATTGTATGCCTTGAATATTATCATCTACCATGTTGCTATACTAGCACTGTACTGTAGGTATGTAACTCTGTAGGAGTCTCTCTAGCATGAGCAGGTCTTGATGTATTATGGTTGAGGGTGGGGGCTGAGCTGGGAAGAGAAACAGAATACAGGAGTAGATAGCTTGCAGAGTTTTCTTCAATAAAAATGCTTATATATTGCAAATAGAATATTTAAGAAAGAACATTCAACACAGATTTATTCCAGACTCCATGAGAGTGAATTCAAGCATGTCGCCTTTGCAATAAGTCAGTTCATGAAATTCTTTACCTGCTAGATATTCAATGGTCAATTGTAAGTGGAATTATTGCAAAGGGTGAGCGTTTAGGGACAACAAAAGATTAGCCACAAAGTAACAGAGCGGGGTCATGGAATACTGAGGTAGATAGTAAACGAAAGTTATTGTTGACTCAATAACTGCAGAGTTCCAAATTTACTTATTAATTAACTCCAGCACAAAAACTGCAAAAGGAGCTTCATGGAATGGGCTTCCATGGCTGAGGAGCTGCATGCAAGCCACACATCACCAAGTGCAATGCCAAGTGATGAATGGAGCACACTGGCACTGGACTCTGTAACACTGGGACTGTGTTCTGTGGGGTGATGAATCACGCTTCTCTGTCTGGAAGTCTGATGGATGTGATTGGGTTTGGCAGATGCCCGGAGAATGTTATCTACCTGATTGCATTGTGCCAGCTGTAAAGTTTAGTGGAGGGGGAATAATGGTATGGGGCTTTTTTCATGGGTTGGGCTAGGTACCTTAGTTCCAGTAAAGGGAACTTTTAATGCTTTAGCATACCAAAACATTTTGTATGCTTCCAACTTTGTGGGAGCAGTTTATGGAAGGTCTTTTTCTGTTCCAGCATGACTATACCCCAGTGCACAAAGCAAGGTCCATAAAGACATGGCTGGGTGAATTTGTGTGGAAGAACTTGACTGGCCAGCATAGAATGTGCAGGAATTACTGCATATGCACTCCAAATTGTTGTGAAAAAACTTCCCAGAAGAGTTTTGTTTGAAAAGGGGGACCAGCTCCATATTGATGCCACACTGTAAAGACAAAAAATGTTCAGCCAACTCAAAAATTCAAGGCAACATTTTGCAATAATTTTTTTAGTGAAGTCAACTCAGTTACAAAAGTTAGACAAATTACCTGTAGACAGAGGTTCAGCTAACTTTGACTTAAGTTAAGGCAACACTAATACAAGTTAGATTAAAAGTTCTTGAATGAGATGTCTTAATCATTCCAGTCGGTGTAATAGCCATTTATCCATATACTATAATTAAACATATGGGTGAACTGACTACAATTAAACATTTTTCATATGGATGGATGATTTTTTTAAAGCTCACCAGTTCCCTTATTTGTCTGTGTGTTTATTTGGTTTAGTCAAAGTTTGCAGAAGGACAACCGAACTGTCACCATTTCACGAGTGCATGGAGCCAAGCCCTGCTGTACAGTCACTGGTGCTGAAAATCCTCCTGAGATGCGGGTAAATCTTTATCAATCAAACATTTGAGATTCCACTTTTCTTTTATGTCATTTAACCTTTAATACAACTGAAAAGAATAAGTGAAAGACCAATATGCTAATTAATTTCTTGATGGATTTTTAAATTCTTCTTTGCAATGTTATTCATTGGTTATAGACTGGACCAAATGAAGCCACACTTACAGCGGTTTATTGAAGAGGCCGTGAAATCAAATGAAAAAAATATTGACGAATTCCACTTCATGGTTGTTCGGAGCACAGAGGTCAGTAATGCTTTAAATGTACCTTTAGAAGGGGCTGGTAAAATCGCAATGTGTAACTTGAAGGGGATCGTCAAGTTTCAGCTACTGAAATGCTTTTATTATTATGATCTTATTTTTATCCCTATAATTTTGGTCAATAAATGTGATATAAACACAGCAAATGTGCCAGTGTTAAATTAACACTGCATGGTGTCTATATGGGTCCACACCATTCAGTGTTACCTTTAACACTTTTCAGTGTACATTGAGAGTTGTTCTTACAATGTTAATATTTATTAACCCTTTTAGTGCTCAATTTACAACCTAGAGTGTCAAGACAATGTGTCTCCACCTCTTCCCAAATTGCAAGTCCAAATGGGTAGCAGACAAATACAAAATGGGTGGCCCATATCTGCCCCATTTTAATGTACTCTCATTTTAACTTATTTGGGCATTCAGCTCTTGTATTTTAGTAACCCACCATAGCAAGAAATACTCAGACCAACATAGGCTCTCCTAAGAACTGCCTGTGGTATAAGAGTGTAATGTGTGGTTCCAGTCACCAAACAGAGATTATGAAGCTAGACTGTATAACATAGTTTAGCAGGGCTGAGAAAAGTATAGTGCTGTCTTAATGGTTTAAGTAAAAGCAGATATAATAGGGGGTGGCCGTATTGATTTTAGTTCACAATCTGGGATAGAACAAATCAAATCACTTTGCTTATTTAATATTCAGATTTTCATTAAGCTTAATTTTGAGAAACCCACCATGATCGAGGATGGTATGGCACTGATATTTGTCTTTAAAACATTGTATTCTTAGTTTAAATGGGTTGTTTGTGTGTATAATTTTGTCTGGTTTGTGTAGTTCTAAAATATGTGCATCCAGGGAACGGCATTAACTTTTTTGCTCACTGGCCAATGTGGCTTGTGAATTTCCGGAGTCAATAGCCATTCAGCTTTTCTACTACCCGCAATTTTGTTAGCAGAAAATCGCTATTTTTTTCTTCACATTATTGTTAGATCCAGATATACTTATGAATGACAGCACAAAAGAAAGAACCCTAACCCATGACCCTAACCCTTGCTCGCTCGTTTCCATACTCTCCGCAGTCCTGGCATTGCATGGTGTTTTTTTTTTGCAATGAACTAGCCAATCTCGCCCTAATTTTCATTTCTCATTAAACTGTCTTACCTTCCTCTTATTTTGTTCCTCTTGTTTATTTACAACAGTACCAGCAGGGTCTGAAACACCAGTTATATACGGCCACATAATACTGTCCAAGTAGGCCTATCGGTTGAGAGTAACTTTACAGCTTCTTACCGCAGGTTATCACTGCTAACAGAGACATTAACGCACATTCTAAAGTTGTATCAGAATGTTGATATAGGTGCTCATGGAAGTTTTATGCACGCAATATTACATCGCAATATATTTATTATATCAGATGCCTTTTGAGAAAACTACAAGAAAAATATGTTGTCATACCAAAGAATAAAGTACGCGCCAAAGCGGCGAGTGAGACTAAAGTTAATACCTGCACACAGCCAAATTTTACCCGCATTTGGTGGGTGCCAATGTGAAGCCCAGGTACATCCCCAAACATGAACAAAATAATTGGTTTTCATAACAACATGATTTCTCTGGTTGATACACAAGAGCCATTCCTGTGGCTTTTGTTTTCTTGCCATATTCATCACAATCGTGGTGGATTAAAAAAAGCTATTAAACCAAAGACAGTACTGTGTCATACTATGCAAATATTCATCCAGCCCCATTGACCTACAGGGATTGGGCAGTACCAGAAGCTACACAGAAAATGTTATCACAACTGTCCTAACACCATTAGCCATATGTTAATCATCCAAGGGCAGGCCCAGCAAACAAATACATCCCCACACCATTAAAATATATACCACTCAAGAGTTTTTCCTCAGACTTGACATTAACATGCTATAAAACTATACACCAAGAAAAATCCACCTGGACCACAGCTCCCAAATTTCCAAGATTAGTCGGAACTGAACCAACAAAACCTCAACATAAAACAAGCAAAAGCTGTAAGGTCCTTTTTGGTCAGAGTTTTTCTCATGATAGTGTGTAAATCTGGGAAAGTTAGTCTGACCCTCATGACTTGTATGCATATTAAAATGTGGTAGATATGTGGAGGTGGAAACTCATTGACTTAACGCCCTATGGAGTAAATTAAACATTATTAGAGTTAATAAAGATTATCACTGTAAAAACAACATTCAATTCACACTGAAAAGTGTTAAAGGTAACACTGAATGGTGTGGACCCATATAGACACCATGCAGTGTTAATTTAACACTGGCAAATTTGCTGTGTGTATATAAATATATGGCTTGCAATTTGGGAAGAAATGGAGACACATTGTCTTAACACTCTAGGTTGTAAACTGAACACTATAAGAGTTAATAAATATTACCACTGTAAATACACTCACTGCACACTAAAGGCAACACTGAATGGTGTGGTCACATATAGACACAATGCAGTGTTAATTTAACACTGGCACATTTGCTGTGTGTCTTTGTAGGCATGTCACCCTTAGATTTTGGGATTTCCTTTCTTAATTATTGTTTATTGTTTTATAGGATCACATTTACACCTCAGCTCAAGAATCTCTGATAACGAAGGCCACAGAAAGCCTTCGTTTTGACCCGGATGTATTTCAGCGCACCACTAAAGAAGTCACATATGAAGATCTGCTCACCATAGCCAAAATAAGGTTTGGCATCAGAGTAGCGGCAAGTGTAATTGAAAGTTTGGTGCTGAAAAAAGGTAAATTTGACTTTTTACCTTTATTGCCTATCATTTAAAGTATGTGCCCTGTTGGCATACCTGTTTTCAGTGTTTTCACTTGTTTATTTATTTTATATTAATTATAAAAATAGCACATTACCTAACGTGCATTGCTGTTAATCAAGTGATAAAGAATAATCTATATTTTGTTCAATTCAGTTAATATCATATAGGTATACAGTTTATCAGTATTTAGAAGGTCTCTGCGAACTGGTGGTGCTTTTACAGACACTGACATTAAAAATTAGTATTTAGGGGATCGTGTGATGCACCAATCTGAGCAGACATAGAGCGTTTGTCTCCTCGCTGATTTACTGTACATATAACTTTTTAACACACTTTGTCAGATCAGGTCTACAATTTGTACTAATGGCAAAACAGAAAAGCTTGTTAGCAATTGCTGCTTGCTGCCATCACAGTGCACAAACATGCATTGTGATGTGTTTACAGCCTTTATGGTTTGGGATGGTTGTACATTCGATGCTTCACATGTGTAGGAATTTACAGAGTTAATAAACTTAAATGATTTAAGGTAATCGGTTTCCTGAAACAGTTTGAATTGAACTAACTCTTCACGTTTTACAGTGAAGATATGGGCCTCCCATTTTGTACTTGTGCACCACCCATATGGGCTTGCAATTTGGGAAGACATGGAGACCCATTGTCTTAATTGAACAGTACAAGAGTTAATGAATATTAATACCATAAAAACAACAGTCACTGCACACTCAATGTGGACCCAGTTAAACACGATGCAGTGTTAATTTAACACTGGCACATTTGCTGTGTAAGGTTTAATGTTTTATGTTTCCTTAAATAAACTGAGTAACCACAACTACATTGTAAAAAAATGTTCAGCCAACTCAAAAATTCAAGGCAACATGCTGCAATACATTTTTCGGTTAAGTCAACTCAATTACAACAGTTCAACCAAGCTATAGACAGAGGTTCAGCTAACTTTGACTGGGCGATATCAAATCACGATTAAATCGCGCATGCGCAATAATCACTAGGGCTTCAGATGACAGGTGCAACATTTGGCCGTGCGCCAGCTTTTTTGTGCTATACAGGCATTTATTTACGCCCACAATTTACGCAGTTTATTAGTATGGCTAAAGTATTAATGACGCTTTGTATCAGAGCATGTGAGAGGAGTGTAGCATTGTGAATTTCCTTGCTCATTAGGCTGTTGGCTCCGCCCGCTCCTCCGCTCTAATTTGCAGTAAGCCGCTCGGCTCCACACCGCTCATTGCTCCACTAAAATTTCCTCCCACTCCAGTCAAATCGCTCCAATTTAAAAGAGGGACAAATAATATACATTCCTAACAAATGTCACCTTAAACCGAAGCCTTATGTCATAAAGAAATATGAGCAACGACAACATTGCCATTCAGAACAGAAAATGTTTATAAAATATTATTTTTTAGCAAATTATACGCAACAACGGACGTACAGGTTTGGCAGTGGCATTCCATACAAAAATAGGCTTAAAATAAAGGAATCAGTGGGCTTAATAGCCTAAACAATGTACAGGCAAGTTTTAAATTCCTAAGTTTTTTTTCTGTTAAATCAGCACGTCTCTAAAATAAAATTTCACTTGACAGCATTACGTGAAATAAAAAAAAATCTTATTAGACCTACTTTGAATGACAAAACAAATTTATTTGATTACCAATATTTACTTTATAGGCTTTTATACTTTATAGACTTGATATGCTACAACTATAGCTGTCAAGTCTCCCGTATTGGCCGGGAAACTACTGTATTTTACCCCTCTTTTCCACCGTCCTCCCGTATTAGTATTCCTGTAAATCTCCTGTCTTATAATATAATTAAAAGAAATTCCTCTGCCTCTCCGAACTGAACTGTCAGTAGCCTCGCGAGAACTGCCACCTGCAGTAGTTTGCAGGTTATTTACATTAACCAGGTCATAAATGCGGAGGTTAAAATGGCAATGCTGTGTGCCAAAAACAACGTTACTCTCACCTTCTGTGACGACTTCAACAAGGATACAAAGTCTGCGACAAATCTGTATAAATCATCAGTGAATGCCAGAGAGGCACATGAGTGAAAATGAGCAATCAAAAGAAAATGTGTAATAAAATAAAATGTAAATGACAAGTGGTTATTTTAGATTTCTTGTACACCTGTCTTTAAATGTAAGGGATCCTGGAGCTTGGTTGGGGTGGGGGGGTGCCTTGTGGTGGGTGCCGGAAAATTTGCCTTATTGATGCAAAGTAGAAAACACAGGCCGCAGAAGTTAAGTGCAAGCAGCACACGGTAGTCATTTAAACACAATGACTCAAAACTCTTCTCACACATTTCTAAACATTTGAAGAAGCCAAAGAGTGACTAGAAAATAGAATACATGCCATAGGTGAATGGGAGTTGAACTTTAATGTCAGGGTACAAATGGGCCACACAGAGGATTCTTTCTGCATTGCCCAACAAGGGATGGCATCGCTAGAGCTTGACAGTTGCACAACATTTTACTGTAATATGTCTTTCATTTGTTTGTTCTTTGGCTTTGTCCTTTACAGTAACTTTTCTGGAGTAATAAATACGGCACACGTTACATATTAATTATCAGTCATAACTGTACAGTATACAGATATTTTTGGTAAACGACCACATTGTAACGTTGAGAGAGGGTCGCAGGAACAAGAAAGGCAGGAGTCGTCGGATTGAGGGCAACACAGGGGTTTAATCCGTAGAAACAAACAAGAAACTCGCACAGACGCACTTCAATGACTGAACAAGGGACTACTGACAGAGACACTGACTAAATACAAAAGACAAGCTAGACTAAACGAGCAACAGGTGACCATAATCAGGTAAGAACAGGAGGTAACGAGGTGGGTGTGGCACACAATGAGGAGCGTTTGGAGCAGGACGTCACACACATAGTCTTGTGGTTCCTAATTTACATGCTAACAACAGTTTTGACTGGTAGTGTTTTTAATTTTTTGCTGTTTTGTATGTAATGACTGTTCAGTAGTGTTTATTTAACCGACTGGCATGATGCGTGATCTTAAAGCAATATTTGGTTTTGAGCAAAGATAATATAGTTTTGAGAAGATTGATTTTGCAAGACGAGTGTAAGGTTTTGTGAGTTTAGCTTGAATTTTAGAATTTGTGTTTAGTGGTTTCATTAATTAAAGAAGAGGATATTTTAGGAAATGTGTTTTGGCAATTCAGAAAAACTGTCAGACTACTTTGGAAGTGGGTGAGAGGCCTCGGACTCCAAAGGGTCACAGTAAATACTTATTATCCTATGTTTGTTTTATGTTTCTCTTTTTGTGTCTGGTACTATGACAAAAAATTACCAATCTATCTATCTAGTGCTGCTTCATTACTCCATTGTCTTTGCGCAATGTACTGATGTACAGTACTGTCAGCAAAACAGCATGATACACACCATGCTTGACCATTGGTTTAGTGTTCTTAGGTTCACACACATTCACACAATAACACATTCGCACATCATTGTGAGTAGCCCCCCCCCCCCCCAGATGAATGCATGGCCATGAGCAGTCTTTCAGACACACAGCCACACAGAAAGGAAGCACCAAGGAATGTGTCTGTTTTATTCAAGTACAGTACAAAATCAAATGTTTTTTTACATTTTCCACTCTGTCCACCTTTATTCTCCATATTCAACCGTATTACATTGCTTGGGCCTGTAATTAGTCTGTTACACACATCTTGGGTCGCTCTCTTCTCCCAAAATAACTCTTAGACACGCTGCTGCATTGTACCTGGCTTGGCCTCCTTGCAGATGAAATCTTTCATCATGTGCCAAACAAGCTTAATGTGCTTCAAATCTGTTTAATTTTTGATATACCATACTGTCCCTAATTTCTTGACAATATCAGTCTTATAACTTTGTTTAGGCCTTTAATTATTGTATTGCACACATCATGGTTTCACCTCATCTCCAACGGGGGAAGTAAAATACAATTCTAATTTCAACAATAAACTGACTAAAAACACATGTTGCTAGTTTTAGGCCATCTTTGACTCACAACAGAAACTATTTCTTATATTTCCCAGGCCATTTATTTAAAGTGTAGTCAGTTTAATAATGAAATAAATTTTGCCTAAATAAGAAAATTATACTTGCTTAGATTTTCATTTTTTGCAGTGGAGTTACAATACCTGGTTTCAGGTATCTTACCTGATTTCAGGTAAGTCACTTCAGATCACTGCTCTCCTTGGTGGATGGATAAGTCATTGCAAGTACTTTACACACAGAGAGTTAAGGAGCGGATCCTGCCGGCCCCTTGTTCATTACATCATCGTGGGGGATCTCATTACAGTCAGGGACCAGCCAAGAGCCAGCCAAGGTCCTGTTAGGGACCTGTCATGGAAACGGGAAATTTTAAGCAGCTGGATCTGTACAGAGGTTTAGTCAACTTTGTTTGAGGAGTCAAATTAAATTGAAATAAACCTGCCTTGTTTAGGTGACATTTTAGGAGTTAATCTTTTCATTAACTTTTTTATATAGCAACATCCAACTGTAATATTTCAAGTTGCCTTGTTTAGAGAATTCAAAAAACTTATATTACCATTAGAACCTACAGGCTAAAAAGGAAACATTGGGTCAACTTAAAATATTTATTTTTTCAAACTTTTTTCAAGTTTGGTTAATATTATTTTTTCAAGTCAGTTTAACTTAAAGTAGTCAATCTAATACATTAGATTTTTGCAATTAAAACCAATAAAACTGCTTATGCTCAACAAATGAATATAATTTGAAGCAACTAACTAACCCAAAAGCCAGTTTACTGCAACAGCACTTTATTACAATGTATTGTTGCATCCTTGCATAAATAGCTATAAACAAGACACAGTGGCCAGAAAGAGTACCTTTTGTCTTTAGACCACAACTTGGGATGGAAGAACAAATGGTTGAACACAATACAGAAAATAATGCATCAATCCTACACTGCAAAACAGTACTTCTTAATAAAAGAAGTAAGTTAATAGATATTAAATTTACCTAAAAATTGGATTCACTCATATCTACAAATTTGACTATAATTAGATTTTTGGAGCATTTTAAGTTGTGGCAATATACTGTAATTCCAGTTTGTTGCATTAACTTATTTCCTCTTAGTTGACTTCATGAGCACTACACTAAAACCTGATGAATTAGTGTTTGAGGAAACCGATTGCCACTAAATCATTTAAGTTTATGAACTCAAACAATTAAAGTAAAAATATTTTTTGTATTGAGTAAAAGTAACGTAAGTATTCATAATTTAAGCAACTTAGTTAAATCAAGTTAAGAGCATCACCTGCACTCATTAGTTTGATTTAAATGACTTGAGTACCAATAAAAAAATGCATCCTCCTTATGCAAATGCTACTATTTAAGTGTCATTTACTCAGTTTTCTTCTTTTAAAATTTATCATTACATTCTGCTTGTGACAACTTTTAACCTGCAGTACTATCTAATCTAACTATATAGCCCTTAGTCGTGGCTATCAGACAAAACCCAGATATTCAGGGAGCAATGATAAACAGCAGGTAATAAACGGCATATGATTTCTCTTTATGCAGATGATGTTCATTTGACATTAATGAACCCCACTAAATCATTACTGAAATGATCATTACTAAATCATTCACTGTGTGCATTACAGAATTTGGCATAATATCTGGGTATAAAGTCAATTTTGACAAATCAGCAATAAAGAACTTAAACAATGTTGGAAACACCAAATCGACCTATGTCAAGCCTTTTGCATATTTAGGAATCAGGGTTACCCCCAAAATTAATCAGCTTTGCACAGAAAACATTACAGTAATCCCTTGATAAAAGATTTCATATTATGCTTGAGTGGGGACAGCCTTTCCCGGCTAAGAATGTATTGGTGTACACTGCTTTGCTGTGTGATGCATAATGATGTGTGGGATGGGATTATGCAGCTGCCTTCTAGAATTTCAATTTGCAACATATATAAAGAGTTATAATATTTTACATAATATTTATATTTCACCATATATTTACAGCAAGTATAAAGCAGGAACTTCCCAAATGTAAAACTCATGTAGACCACTAGGTTTATGGGAATTCAGTTGTTCTGTAAGGCAGTATCAGTACAGCAGCAGGTCTACGGGTATCAGCTAATCCATTTTTATGTCTGCCTGGAAATATCCTTGACTCTCTTAAACAATATGGAGAAGTTATTTAAACTCTTAATGCTGTCTAGGAAGGCCATAATGGTAAAGTGGGTTGGGGAAGAACCACCTCTATTTACATGTGGAAATGTCTGATTTCCAAGGTTCTGAATCTGGAAAAAATAGGACATTGCATCAATGGAAGGACTGATCGTTTTTGCAGAAATCGAAGAAACCATTGGAGTGTCTATGAGTCATGCTTGGACTTAACATATGACAGTTAGGATATCCTCAAGTGAGGATATGACACCTGTCACATCCTGACTTGAGGATATTATATGAATTGGTTAATTTCATAATTTAACCTCACTATGCTGTTTTTCTTATTGTTTAAGTGCTGTGCCAGTTTGATAATTTATGGACCAGACCTATAACATCAAGTTATGTTATGTGACAGGTGACATATGTTTTGTCATACTGTATATTTGTTTTGTCTGATTAATGGAAAAGTGAATTGAAAAAATGTAAAATAATAAGCATTTTCTTTCTTTAAGATGCAGATTGCCATGGGTTGAACAAAAAACATCTTCTGCAGATATTGAAGGAAGTCGTACCAAAGAATTTATGGATCCAGACGTTTTTGCTTCACAACCTATACAAACTGATTGGCTCAAAGATTACTGAACTCATTCATCACACTGAAGACTTCAGATGGATTCTACCGAGTGACTTCAAAGAGAAACAGGTATGAAAGACACAGAAAAGCAGATAGCTTTCAATGATATTTCATTTGAACTGCAGACATCATATTTTCTCTGCTGTACATCACTTGTGTGAAATGCTTTAAAGTGTTTTATTATTTTTTATTTTTTTTGTTTCTGAGAGATGTGTTTATCACAGCTACACTGGTAAATAAGTTAGGGGTCAATTCTCCAATCAAGCACTTCAGTCAAAAATGGCGCTTAAAGGGTTACACACATTTGATTTAAACATATTCTCCCGTCATCAGTGTGGACACACCCACCACACTTAACCCGAAAAAGATAGCAGTAGAAGAAGTGTACAGTAATTAATTGATCAAGCAAGAAAAATGGCGTTGCACCCTTGATGATTTTAGCAACAAGGAAAATCAATGGAACATTGTCTGTATCATTTATGTTGTCAACTGCATTGAAATCCACAGAATACCTTTTATTTTGGAAATGATAGCTTGGTGGTGTGTGAGTGACTGGTGTGTGAGTGTGCCCTGCGATAGGCTGGCCCCCTGTCCAGGGTTGTTCCCTGCCTTATGCCCGTTGCTTCCGGGATAGGCTCCAGACCCCCCGCGACCCAGTAGGATAAGCGGTTTGGAAAATGGATGGATGGATAGCTTGGTGGTTGATTAATATGTTTAGGTTTGGTCACTGATATGAACATAAACATCCTTCCACAAAAAAACAAATTCTATAGTAAAATACAATGCTTGAACTTTGTGCAGAGCAATTGATAATCTGAATATACTAGGAAAATATAATAATTTTTGTAATGTATATTAAGAACATAATGTTCTCATTTAAGAACATAAGAAATTTACAAATGAGAGAAGGCTATTCAGTCCAAATTCCTCAAATAGGCACAGCTGAATGTTGTTTATGTATGTGGTTACTGTTTATGTAGGATAGAAATGATTTTTCATGCATCTATACATGAAGAAGAGTGACAGGATTTTTAACACTGTGTGTGTTCTGTGATTTGTTTTCTCTTCAGGAGAAATATGCAGTGAAATGTGAAATGCTCATGGTGTATGGAGAAATTAATGATGAGACCTCATTTGGAAATCCTATCTCCAACACAAAAAAGGTAATTCTTTCCTATTAATGAGTATTTTTAAAGTAATAAACTTATATGAGTACTGAATAAGTATGTTAATAGCAACTTTTTATCTTTTTAAATGTAACAATTAAGAGGCCTTGGAAATTGACAAACTTACAAGTGAAATATTTGAATTAATATTATATTTAACTATTTAAACTATTTAAAATGCTAATATTGGGCCATACTACACCAATAAAATTAAAGAAATCTTTTACCTTTTTAAATTTACAGACCAACACAACTGGACAAAATGTATATAATAGATGCAGGATATTACAGATTTTCACCTTTGTATAATAGATATTTCTTCAATTATGCAGATACTTTTTAGTGTATATATCAGTCAGTGAAACATGAACACAAGCCCACCCCCCCACCACATTGTAAAATTTTACATATTCAAGGGCCCCCGTGAAATGTTGAACCCCCTGAATCTGCTACGGTATCCCAGCCCCTCTGAGGGCCCTGGTTGAGCATGACATTTGCCATTAGCAATCAGTAATATATAAGATAAATTGGAAACTCAAATCTCAGATTATGTTACTCACTGATTCTTGGGAATTTGGATAACTCTGAAAATAAAAAAATACTTAAATTAGAAAATCTGAAGGTATATCATTGTAGACCAAGGTCTTGGCTGTTCAGTAATATGTGCAACCTGCTCATTTTGTATTTCTCTTATAAAATAGGCATTTTTTCAGTTATTACTTTTTTCAACATAAAGTCAAAGTTGAGTGTAATGATTGGAGGGATTTGGGTAGGGAATGATGTGAATGTTGGATGATGTAAGCCAGATGAACGTGGCCTAATAGTCAATTGAATTAAATAGTGAATTTTGAATACAAAAGAGGTTAATGAAGCATCACAGGTAAAACTGGTATTTATTGTGATCAACAATTATATTCTAGCCTCCATTGAGGACCATTTGGAGGTTTTTGTCAACACTGTCAGACAGAAAACCTAACGGTGGTCACATCTGACGGTGGTGAAAAAAAACTAGTCTTTCACATGATACGTATGAGTTGTTCACATTAGCCAATTTCTTTCCCCTCTGCTGCTAGCTACTTCAGACCTCTTTGCAAAAAAGTACACATTTATGTCATAATCTAATCTAATATATTTTTTACAAAAGACACGGTATTGACATTTTATGGTTGTGACAGTAGCAGTGTCCAAAAAAGTTTAAGAGTAAATAGCATCCTTACTGGAGCTTGAGTGATCTTGAAGCATACAGTAGAGCTGAAGGTTTGAAAATGGGGTCCTCAGGAATGTAGTTGACCTGGTAGTTGCCTAATTTTACTGCTTTTTATAAATATCTGATGGTGGTGACGAATATGTGGGACACATTTTGAGCAACCACAAAGCAATAGTAAATATTGTTAAATACTCACTGTTTATAGTTTTTAATACATATTACAATGTACTCTTTCATGTGGTAAAGATGCTATTCAGTTCAGAAGTCCCATGGACAGCTTGAAGTGCAAAAGGGCAACACTGAGCTTGATGCAGAAGATAGTTGCTATTTTTTAAAATTATCACCAAAATATATCTTTATCAGCCCCCCCCATCAGTCAGGGTAGTTTTATAGCTCCTCTTATTTTCTTTTTTCAGGATATTGACATTGTGAGCACAACACTGAAGGCAGCAAAACTACATATTTATGGTGATGATTCACTGGTAAGTTGCTATTTAAGACCATCTATGCTTCCAAACTGGTTTCCAAACTGGCCATGACTAAGATGACTCTTTCTGGTGGGGAGAACTCTGCTAAAATTAAATTACTAATGAAAAGCAAAGCAAACCTGAATGTGTTATAATGTGCATGTGAAATAGTGTGAGATTAGCTTATTTGCAACACAGTTGAATTCTTTACAATAATAAATTGTAATTACTGGAAAAACTCACCACACTCAAATGCCACTCATACACTCTTTTTCTTACTCATAGATGTCCAGGATAAAAAAGCACCTGAAAACAGACAAGACATGGAAAGTACCAGCCCAGATCTGTGACAGAATGAGTGAGGACCGTCTGAAAGGGGTGGCACAGGAGCTGTCCCTTCATGCTTCCAGCTTGGCTCTCTTGGTGTTTCATACTGCACTGGTGGCCCACCTGTCCTCCAAGCTTGAGATGCACCTTCTCAGAGATCTCTGCTTCCACCCAAGCAAGGCTAAGGTTTGTGCCACAATCCACATTTTACTGTTGAATATATGCATGTGTGATGTTTCATATTCTTTGGCACAAAATATGGAAAATAAAGCAAAAATTTTGTGGTGGTATCCGCTGTCAGTCCTCCAGACAGATAAGATGGCCTAAGGCTGGCAGGTTGAATGTTAAAGAATGCTTTTCATAAAATGGTTAACAACAGCAACCCCGGGGAAAAGAAATGCATCCACACACCTGCCAGAACAGAGCAACCCACCCACCTTGATCTCTAACCAGTGAATTAGAGTACCCTCCCCCACCCAACAAAACCAGGAACATGAGATTTTGTCTGCATGCATTGAAATATGCTTATATACTGTATGTGTACAGGGGGTTGCTACAGTTTTGTGATTCTCTGGGTACTATAGTTTCCTCTAGCAGTCCAAAGGTTTGTGATTAGGTGCATTTGTGCATGTAAGTTTCCCTTAGTGTGTGATTACCTATGAACCTGTGATGAACTGGCATCCCATCCAGGGTTTCCTCTGCCTTGGGTCCTGTGCTTCCTGGATTAGGATCCAGGCTCACCATCGCTGCATAAGTGGTTATGGAATTTGGATGGAGTATTTTTAAATCTATTCATTGTTAAATGAGTCCTGCATTTGCCAAAATTACAGCTGTAATTTTCCTTTCCTAAGCAGATGTTTTTGATTTTGACAGAATTGGTTCCTCCCCACAATGCCCGATCTGGTGCATAATACAGCGGAATGGGAAGAAACAGCAAAAATGGGAAAAGCTTGGAGTAAGTCAGTTTTTTAATATTACTTTGTCACAACATTCTTGAATTTTCCAGTATATACTGTATAGTACAATTAAATGTTTCTGTTCATTTTATGACACAAAAAGGAGACAGTTGCCAATGTAGTAATTCATAGGATGTGCTATAAATTGTACGTGTGACATTAATTAGTTGGTAAATTGTATGTTAATTCATGTATAAATGTAAATAATATTTGTTTTTTTTGTATACACAAATACAGAATGCAGCTGTGGTGAGATTTTCCTCATTGAAAATGTAGGTGTATCTCCTCCACAGTAAATGTTTTGATTTGTATTTGAATTTTCAGTTTTATAATATTCCACATAAAGAGTACTTAATTTTACTTAGTTTGTCAATTTTTTTCAATTTCTTTCAGTGTGGGGAACCGGATGAAGTAGCCAGATGTCCACGCTGTGAGAGTCCTGTTGGTGGGCTTCACCATAAAGCTCAGGAAGGTTTCACAGAGATTACGTAAGTACGCATAAAAACAGCCCATAAGGAGCTTCTGTAATTGCAGATTTGATAAATTAATGAACTATCGCTTCTCATTATGGGTCTTCACCCAATATCTAGGAAACAGGATGAAAAGGGACACATCCTAGGAGATCCCAGTAAAAGGAGATCACTGGAGGACTCGGAAAGGAGTTTGTCTGGTGCAGCTTTCAATTTGGCAAGAGCCCTTATACATGCATCCCTGCTGTGGGGGGCCACTGAGGACCCTGAGGTGAGACTTTGGGGGTAACATTTATTTCTTTACTTAACCTTTATTTAACCAGGTTTGTCCCATTGAGATCACAGATCTCTTTTGGATGGGAGACCTGGCCAGGGAAGCAGCAACACAGTGTCAGTGCAGAGTCTTACATAATATTACAAAAAAAAAAAAAACATAATCAGATTATACATTTACATTCAGACAACCTAGTCTCCAGAGTTTTTAGAAGAGTTTTAAATTCCTTCAGGGGTATTAAAATGTGCAGATGGAGTTCAGCTTGAAGTCTGTTCCATGAGTCAGGTGCTGAAAACCTGAAGCCTTTCTTTCCCAGTTCAGTTCTTACTTTAGTAACAACCAGATTTAGAAAGTCCATCGAGCGAAGATTATGATGTCCTTGCTGGTATGATCAAAAAACAGAATTTCCAAAAAACAGTTAATCTTTTACTTGCACTTTGATCAAAGATTCAAGCACTTTTGTGACAATAGTACAATATTAGTGCAATATATTAGTACAATATTACACAGTGCTTCGGCTATGATTTCAGATGCTAATTTTAAAAAGACGAGCTCTAAGTTATTTGGACCTGATGATTTTCTGGGATTTAGTTCTTTTAGAGCCCTTTCTACATCTGCTGAGGTAAATGGACTAAGATTAAAGATACACATATCTTCACTTATACAGTTTGAGATTGGTGATTCTGTGGTTTTTCAACTGAAACAAATAACCAGATGAAATAAAATGTATGTTAAAGTAATTTAACAATGTGGTCCTATCAGTTATTCTGGCATCGTCAACAAATATATTGGGATGGAGACTCGCCAAGGTCGTGGGCAAGTAAAAGTCGGCTTTAGCTTTTCTGAGCAAAAGGGTCCTTTTATTTCTCAGTTGTCTAAATTTAAGCCAATCGGTCTCTAAATTTGACTTGGCCCAAGTGGTGTTGCATTAACACAGTAGGTCTGCCAGGTCAGTTAAAAACCATGGATTCTCATGCCCTTTAATTCTAAATTTACGAAGAGGGGTATGTTTGTTTACAAAGAAACTGAAGTTTTGATGACAATAGCTCCATGCCAGATTAACATAATCAAAATGAATAATTATTTTCCAATTAAAATGATATAAATCATGCATACAGGCTTGCTCATTAAATAACTTTAAATGTCCTTTCACAACAAAACGTGGTTTACTTTTAAGGATCCTTGTGTCTCTTACTGTTGCTATCACACAATGATCACTCACGTCGTTAGGAAAAACACCTGAAGTCACATATTTAAAAGGCATATTTGTTAAGATTAAGTCTGTGAGTGTAGATTTTTGTGGATATTTCACATTGGGTCTTGTGGGTGATTTAATTAGTTGAGTGAGATTTAGAAGATTGCACTGAGCTTTCAGTGCATCCGATACAGGTGTAAGCCAATCCAAATTCAGATCACTTATTAGGATTAATTCTTTATATTTCAGTTGCAATAGGAAGTTTACATGCAGCATGCATGTCTGGGTCTGTGCCTTTGTGTTTGCTAATAAATATATTATATATTACTATATATAAATATATTACTTACATATTAAAAATAGTAATAATCGAATAAGCTAGCAGTCATGTATAAAGTAATATTTGGGTAATATTTATTATATTTAGTCACGTAATATTAATAATATACAGTTATAAAATAATGTTCCACAGATGTCATTTACATATTTATTTAATCATTTATATATGTTTATAATTAACTGGCTATAGAACTTTTTAATTTGCCTCGCATTTACTGAGCTGGATGCATTCTTACCTCACACCTCCAGTCATGGGAGCTTGAAATCCACAAGTCTGCATACAAGCCAGTGCTCCCCAGGCGCTCCACTGTCCTTTCACAGCTGTAAATTAGCTGTAGTGCATGTCTGTGAGCACCCTGTGAGCATCTGACATCTTCCCAAGATCACAGAGACTCTGGATGGATGAATGAATAATAAATAGTGAATTTCATTGTATAAATGAAACTGTACATTTTGTTGATGTTTGTGTATTAGGCGGTTAAAGGCATTGTGAAGAATCCAGGAGGACATGTTGGGAAGCACCTCTTTGATCACCTCCAGAAGGACATTGATCTGCTTGCTGAGGCCACTGGGAGAAATGCTGAAGAGGCTGAAATGACAGTTCACCTCTTCCTGAAGCATATCATGGAGAGCAGTTCTGGTAAATGTGGTTATGTTTCGCTCCTCTGTTTTACAGTTAGATTAGTCCAGAGACCAATGGAACACCAAGGAAAGTGATGTTTAGCTCAGACCCTGAGCCATGCATGCTTATTTTTCTTCCACAATCATTTAGTTACAAATTTAAAAGTGACTTAATTATAAAGGATAAGAAATTTATTTATTATAATAAATTATTGCAATCACAATTTAGCACCAGACTATTTTATTGGTACAATTTTCTTTCTTTTCAAGTATGAATTTATAAGAAAATACAATTTATAACAAAAGACCTCATTAAATAGCTCAATTATCCAGAACTCGAACAATCCAGAAACACAAGTATAAACAGTGGTTCCCCAGGTAATCTCCAGTTTTCTAGTTTGAATACAACCACTATAGAGCTGTTGGTACTTAGTACCCAATTCTTTTTTCAGTAGACCATAATGTGTTTCTCTTTCCTGTAAAGAACCAAGCAAGCTCTCAAAATTGTGGCTTCTTCTTTATGATAATTTGTATGTAGGTTTTCATCCAATTTATTACAGTGCTTTAGTTTGATTTAATTTATCCAAATATTTTCCAGTTGCTTATCCTAGAGAGGGATGCATTGGGGTTTTGTTGTTCTCTATAATGATTTTAAAGTATTTTAAGTGTTTATCTGTGTATTTATTTATTTCAGCTGATACTGGAAGCCCTATACTAACAGAAACTAGAGACGGAAGGAGCCAATGGGAAGACAACTTCTGTAAAACAACACAGAAATTCTTTGTGGTATAAATAATTTAAATATGCATCGATTACGCAATTTCATATCCATCTTGTGAATTGAGCCCACAAGCTGTGGTTGACCTAATGTATTCTTGTTGAGCACTTATCAGTGGAGATGTCTTTCATCCCAGACCCTCTAGTTAAAACCTTGGTCATCTGGAAATTCCCATACCTCAAAGCCTGTTCACTTGAGTAGGTATGGCTGACAGGTGACCGAGATTTTGATAGGTGATTATTATCTGAATATCATGTTCTGTAGCCAAATGAATATCAGATTTTGTACCTAGCCTGTGTTCCTGATTACTGGTGGAAACCCCAAAAGGTTCTGTCCTAAACTGGAACAGTTCATTTTTAAATTGCGGAACATGCCCTTTGAATGTGCTCCAACTCATATGGAAGTGTAATAGTAATGTAAGCAGGGTGGCATAGTGGTGCAGTAGTTAGCACTGTTAGCTTACAGCTTTGAGACCTGGGTTCAAGTCTTCACCAGCATTCTGTTACTGGGTGTTTGCTGGTTCTCTTCATTTTGTCATGGGTTTCTCTCCCATCCCCCCTCCCCCCACAGTACAAGAAATTGCTGAGTTTAATAGGAGTTATGAAGGTGTGAATGGTGTGTGGGTTGCTCCCTGCCTTTCACCTGTAGGCTATGGGATCTGCTCCAGACCCCACACAACACTGAATAGGGCAAGCGGTTTAGGAGAAAGGATGGATTAATGAGAGCATGTAAAATGTATATACTCTCACAAAAACAAGTAATATGTAATACTATAGAAAACATATTTATTTTGTCCTGCTACCAGGAGTGTAAATACATGATCTTTAGTTTCTGTGTATCACTATCTTCCAGAATATTGATGACAAACTATCATATGCATTCTCTACATATCTACAAGCATCTAAGTTGGAAGATTACCAAACGTCCAATGTTTTTACTCGACCTCAAATGTGGAAATTTGAGCAAAAACTCAGCATTCAACTCCTGACTCATCTAGTTGAACAGGACAATGGAAAGGAAAACTACCCCGTCCTCCTGAAACTTCTCAGAAAGGTATATTTCTTGTGAAGCATTTGGTAAAGTAAAAACAATCCAATTGCAGGAAGTCATCAAACATATTACATCATGCTCCAACTTTTATTGTAGCCATCTTCACA
This sequence comes from Brevimyrus niger, assembly GCA_015164015.2. Taxonomy (NCBI): domain Eukaryota; kingdom Metazoa; phylum Chordata; class Actinopteri; order Osteoglossiformes; family Mormyridae; genus Brevimyrus; species Brevimyrus niger. The sequence continues at coordinate 106,397 of JAABNY020000140.1, forward strand.
ACATCTTTCCCTATCCAGTGCCAAACATATGCTACTGGGAATTATCAAAATAATAATTAATTGGGGAAGGAGCACAGTATATTTATAAGAAAGGTTAAACCTCAATATATAGCTTAATATTTTTATTTCAACTTGGTTTAATTATTTGTCAATGCAATGTATTTTTTTTTATTTTAGCATGGCCATATACAGAAAATACAATATTTGCCACAGATCATGAATTTACAACAAAAACTGGTCAATTTCTTCCAATACAAAGACTTACAAAAATGGAGAGAAGTGTCCATTGAAGAGTTCAGAAAGAGCCTGGATGAAGGTACCTCAAATTTTACCATATACAGTATAGTATACTATATATACCCACATAGCCAGTAGGCGATTTGTTCATTTTTAACTCACCTAAAGGATTATTAGGAACGCCTGTTCAATTTCTCATTAATGCAATTATCTAATCAACCAATCACATGGCAGTTGCTTCAATGCATTTAGGGCTGTGGTCCTGGTCAAGACAATCTCCTAACCTCCAAACTGAATGTCAGAATGGGAAAGACAGGTGATTTAAGCAATTTTGAGCGTGTCATGGTTGTTGGTGCCAGACGAACCGGTCAGAGTATTTCCCAATCTGCTCAGTTACTGGGATTTTCACACACAACCATTTCTAGGGTTAGGGTTAGAGTTAGGGTTAGGGTTCAATCAGGCTGATTCAAGCTGATAGAAGAGCAACTTTGACTGAAATAACCACTTGTTACAACCGAGGTATGTAGCAAAGCATTTGTGAAGCCACAACACGCACAACCTTGAGGC
>JAABNY020000141.1:12512-26657 GCA_015164015.2 Brevimyrus niger
CCCTCGGCCCCTGTGAAGTTCCCTCCGGCTCCGGCCTCCCTCCCGCTTGTGGCCCCTCTGGCCGCTGCCCTTCGCCCGTCTGGGGTCCTTCGGGCACCCCGTTCTTCCCCCTCCGTTCCCGTCTGGTGTCCCCTGTCTCTCCTCCTCGTCCCTTTGTCCCGCCCGTCTCTGTTCCTCGTCCCCCTCTGTTCACTCCTGGCCCGTTTGTTTCTCCGTTGCCTGTTCCCCCTCTGCCTCCCTTCCTGGTCTGTGTGTCTGCCTTCCCTGTCTTGTGTCAGGTCCTGTCTTGGCTCTTACCTTTGTCTCTGTTTTGTGTTTCTGTTCTGTTCCCTTGTCCTCGATAATGGTTCTGTTTTGTTTTTCAGGTCTCGTCGTGTCGCGTTTGTCGCCTCCTCCTGGGCGCGCCCAGTGTGCGCACCTTTGGAGGGGGATTCTGTAACGTCCTGCTCCCAACGCTCCCAATTGTGTGCCACGCCCACCTCGTTGCCTCCTGTTTTGCCCCGATTCTAATCACCTGTTGCTTGTTAAGTCTAGCTTGTCATTTGTATTTAGTCCGTGTCTCAGTCAGTCTTCCCCAGATCTGTCATTCTCGTAGTCGTGTAGTCAATGCGTGAGTGTTCTGCCTGTTCTTTTGAGATTAAATCCCTTCGTTACCCCTACCTTGGGACTCCTGCCTTGTGGTGTTCGCTACCTTCACGCACGATCGTTACATTATGTTAATCTGTTAATTTAAATACCTTAAACTGCAATTTTGCATCTTATGTATATATTGAGAACCATTTTATTACTTATTAATTTTTATTATTATTATTACTTTATTCAGATTTTTTAGTTTTATTTGTTCTATTTCTTTGTCTGATTCTGTGTCTATGCAACTCTGCTCTACCTGCCTCAAATTGCCCCTCGGGGACAAATAAAGTTTTTTGATTTGATTTGATTTGAGCTCTGATTTAAAGGTAAAACTCAAGGTTTTAGCTTGCACTACACTAACACAAAGACTATTCCATACTCTATATAGCTACCATGCTGTGTAAATAAGTGCTTTCTCAAATCTATTTTAAAAGATTCTCCTGCAAATTTCCACCTATGGCCACATGTTCTAGTATTTAAACCAATATTGAAGTAACTATTTAGCTGAACAGCGTCTAGACCTGTTAGAATGTTGATGTCAATATCATTAATGTAAACTAGGAACAATAGTGGTCCTAATATTGAACCCTGCGGTATCCCATTATGAACGCAGGCCCACTATGACATTGTGCCTGTAATAACTACCCGCTGCTTCCTGTCTGTTGTGATTGATAGTTGCTGTTTCAAGCAGCTATAGGGTTACAACTACAGCCCCCACAGCTGTATTTGTAACGCTTTATAAAAGAATTAACGTAAATTTTACCAGTAAAATAGCAACCTGCATATAGGGGTTGATACCCTTGAATGAATTAAATATTTTGGTAAAAACTCTGTAGGTTGTCTATGTGCAAGTGTATGGTTTGAGTATGCTTTTATGTAATTTTATGTAAGATTTTGTACTGACACTGTGTTGATGCTACCTTAGCCAGGTCTCCCTTGCAAAAGAGATCTGTGATCTCAGTGGGGCAATCCTGGTTTTACAAAGGTTAAAAAAATAAAATAAAACTTCACAGTCCACATGCAGTTCGTTGGCCAGTGACTGATAAGTGCGTGAGGCAGAAGAGGTAAAAAAAACCACGGAAATTCGATCACAAATGTGGTTTCGTATTTTAAATTTTATTTTGAATATTATTATCGATATATACTACCAGAAATCCATCAAGCACTGGCCTATCTGCCAGGCAGTCCTCAATCTCTCGGAAAACGTTTCCATGGTAGCCTCGCGTCCTCTAATGTAGAACATTCGCCGTGACTGCCATGACGTCACGTTTCCAGGGCAACTACAGTGGTGCAGGAGCCTGGGTATAAATTCAGACTGCTAAGGGCGACATTCTCACGGACATTGCAGCATCTGTAGAAGGTAAGTTGGGGGGCTTCGGAGTAATGTCGGATATACACATATTTATTGCCTCTGTCTTTCAGCATTCAGTGGTGGTTTGTTTCATTGCCTTATGGAGTCCTGATTTGCATCTATGGTGCAATTCACAGACTGTGCCAGAACATAAGCAGAGAGTGAATATCTTTACGGTGTAATCTTAGGTATGCAAAGTTCAACATCATTTTTTAAATTTTTATATTAGTCAGTGTATATACCCTCATTTTTGATACAGGAACTTATAGTTTAACAAATTATTTTATTCATATTTCGTATACGGATTAAAACGCCTGGGTTCACACGAATAAATCATTTACAGTAATTAAGTAACTTGATACGGTCGTTATGCGGGCAGCTATAATAATATGTCTTGGTAAGAAACACAGGAATATTACGACATAAGGTACAGGATGCAGTTTGTCTTGCGGGACGTAGCCTGATTCTGTCTGTTAGTAATGATAGGGAAAAGTGTGGCTACAGGAAGTCAAAAATATACGTGCCTCAATTTTATAAACGATGTTCGAAAAATGTACCGTAGTTATGCAGTGGAATAAGTGGTAATTCTTCAGCCATAAGAGTATTATTAGTATGTATTAGTTTTGCATCACCCCTTTTCGTGCATTTTCTCAGTCAAATTTTGCTATCCCGTATGCACAAAAAGCACCACATTTATTTTAAAAATGTATGTGTAATGTGACAGTAAAGGGTTTTGCGAAAACATTCAAGTACTGATGCTCGATTATTACAGTAACAGGTAAATCTGAAGTATGTCTGTCTTAGTACATTCTTTCAAAAATAAAACTGCGGAATGGTTAGCCATGGGATACTATTTCTATGATGAAGGTCATACCTGAACAGAAGGATATCCATTGAAAAGAAAGAAGGTCATTTAGCATGCAGTGTAAGGGTCTCACTGCTGAGATGCTCCAGATTGCAAATACTTTTATCGCTGGACAGTAATTTGAAATTTATGTGAGCTGATTTGTCTGATTAGGGTCGGTGGAATATTCACTAAATAATTTCAATTTGTTCAGAATATCACAGTAGGGGATCTATAATGTTTATTGCTATTTGTGTTGCACCAAAATTCTGCATTGAAATAATTTTCAAAAAGGGCAATTCTTCAATGCACAAAACTGAATAATTGATGAAGGAGGAAGGCAAGAGGGATATGGTATAGGGGGCAGTGACTAGCATGGTTGCATCACACCTCTGGAGACCAGGGTTTAAGCCCCTTTCTCAGCTCTGCATGTGTGGAGTTAGCATTTTCTCCTCATGTCATTGTGGGGATTTCCCACAGCAGTCCAAGATTGTCCTTAGGTGTGAATTTGTGTGTCCTATGATGGGTTGGTACCCTGTCCTAATTTTTCCCTGCCTTATACCTGTAGTTTATAGGATATGCTTCACAACCCTTCAGAGGACAAAGCAGGCCAGGAATGGAAAATGGATGGATATAGAAGAAAAATATAGTGGGATATGCTTTTGACTTTTTTTGTTGGTTTTACTAACCTCCAAATCATTGACATATACTAATGAATACTGTATATTTATAATATGTCTTTTTAATACTAGATCATGCATTCCCTGCAGTATAGAAAAGTGCTGTTTATAAATAAATAGCACTGGCTGTATAACTGTTTATGTACTGTTTTTTTATTTATTCATGACCTGAAGAAAGATAGCAGTAATGTAGTATTCATGAATAAGCAAATGCAATGTTCTCATTTGGGATCCAGCCTGTTGTTATTAACAGACGGCAAACAGTAGAGATACAATATTAAGATATAAGAAGTTCAGTTACATATTGAAACGGGTCTATATGACCACAGTTATGAGGAAATATATAGGTTGATTCCTTTTTATTATGTTTCACATATCTGTCTTTTTGGAACCAGCCTCCAATTTTGCCAGAGAACTTGATTGTTGCTTTCCTTACAAGTAGTGATAGCTGAATGTGAATCAGAACAGTGCGTGATCTTATCAAGACTGTCATCATATGTTTACTAAAGTGCTGATTTGTCCTAGGTAGAGAGGAATGGTCTTCCAAGATGTAGGATGTGCATGAACATACCCTTATATACAACAATGTAGCTGTATGCTTCTACATTAAAGTCTCACTTTTTCTGTTTGCTCAGTGACTGGGCTCTCAGGGTGTTCTGTAAATGGCCATGGAATGACACAGCAGGAATTCCACAAAATGGCCGCCAGGCTTTTCCCCTGATGCCTTCATTTGTAGTTTCATTTGATTTATTTAGGGTAGTGGTATGGATTGAACCCAAATTGCAAGAGATTCTAAATTTCTGAATTTGTTTTATATATGATACTTTTCTCATTTGAAAAAATGTCAATGCATCACTTACATACTCTTTCACCTTCTTAAAAAAGCTGGAAAACTGCAGTTTTAATGTCTATACATGGGGTACATGCCCAATGTGGTTTTTGTTCCATTGTTGGACATTTTCAGCATGACTGCATGTCTTTGTGTCCATTGAGGGCAGCAACCTAGTTACACTGGAATCCTGTTTTTGCTGTTGAGTGAGGAAATGGTAGCAGATAACCTTGATTTAAATCTAAAATGTCAATGGCTTATCCCTTTTTGGGAGCTACTTGGAAATAAAATTGAAGGTATCTAATATTGATTTGTGGAAAAAACAGAGACAATGTTAAAGTGAAAAAGATACAGTTATTAATTTGAATAATTCCATAGTTTGGAATCTAGCTATTTAACTAATCAAGAATAAAAACACACTGACCAGATCACAATCCTCTGTATTCAGACTTTTATTCATTCATCATAGCACAATGAAAATTATTATTACCTTAGCCCATGTACATATAACTGGGACAGCTGGAACATTATAGTACTCTACCAAGTCTATTGTAGTTCTTAAAACATCTGTATCATTACATTTAACAACCTAGAACCATAGGTTACCCATCCTGTAGTGTTTGACACTAATACAATGGTGGGTAATTTCAAAGCAAGTTGAAAATACTCCTAGTTAAATTTTATTGTGAGCCTAATGATTTATTTCCTAATGCCACGATATTGTTAAATCATATTTTTTAAATACTGAAACACTAACGCTGAAAGAGTATTAAGTATTGCCAGTACATGCTTCTTTAAAGGGCCCGGTAGGTTTTTTTTTATGTAGTCTTACCAGGCCCCCAGTTTCCACAAAAAACTCTGTGGAAGTCATTTCGACCTTTGTCTAGTTAAAAAATATATCCTTCTGAGATCCAAAAGTTCATTTTTGTCATCTGTAGAGGACATATATTACTTGTGAAACAAATACTTAAAATTAATGACAAACATGAAGGACCTCTTTCATTTTTTTTCTATTTGCTAGATACATTTTGTGGTTCTTTTAAAAACCTGCAAAGGGACATAGGAGAGATTGTGATAATCCTTAAGGGTTAAATGTGGTAAAGTGACATTCATGCACTCAGAAAGATTAAGAGATAACCAACATACCTACTTCATACTCAGCTCAATGCCAGTGCAATCCTGCTTGTCCTTTGCAATACAGAGGTTGTTTATGTGCTTGTCTGGAGCACAAATCTATACAGTCTTGTTTTGTCAAGACAAGTCACTGTTTAATTATCTATGTGGCTCAAATCATTTTTAGTGACAATATAGTAATGTGTGACAAAATCTGCTGAGGGAACTGAATTATTTCCTGAGGTCTCCGTATCCGAAATGTGGGCTAATGTAATATGTTGCCGTATCATTAGCAATGACAGAGATACTTACTAGCTGATTGCTTCAGATAGATTTATGGGACATTTCCTGTCATTGTAGAACATCCCTTTTTCCTATGCTTCTGAAACCATGTTCCAAAATAATGATGATTTTGTGGAGTTATTGCACAAAAAAATCAAAAAACAGACTTCTCCAATCTAATTGTACCATTTCTTAGTGTTAAATATAACAGATGGATTTTTTTCTCTACTGAACATCTTTTTTAAATTGAAATGAATAAACTTTGTACTGTTTTAAGAAAGAGGATTAACTTGGTCAGTTCAGTTTCAGAATCCATTTATTGAGAAGTTCAGTAAATAGCACTATGATTTCACACATCCAGGGTTGTGGGTTCCCGTATGTGGAGTTTGCATGTTGGTCCCAGGTTCGGGATTTTCTCTGGATACTCTGGTTTTCTCTTGCAGTCTGAAAACATGTAGTTAGGTGAACTGGCAATTTTCAACTATCGCTTTATAAAACTATATACAGTTATAGACTGAAATCTGCTCCGGGGTCCCCCCTGCCTTGTGCTCTGTGCTTGAGACATTCAACTGCTATGTTCCATAAAGTAAGGCTGTGGTAACATTTTGCTGCTGCATTAATACAGAGAGTTCTACATTAACATTCCTGAGATGCACACATATACTCAATGAAATCAGTTTTCCCCTTTGGAAAATGAAATAAATTGTTTATGCCTAAATTCCAACATGTTAAGTATCAACAAGTTATCCGTCATATGGCTACCAGACGGCTACCCATGAAATTTGCTGAGCGGGGAAGCTAGTGATGGGGAAAAAAACAATTGAAACTTTATTATAGAATATTCAGATAATCATCTTGTGCCCTACAGTTTGAGAATCACTGGCCTGTACAATGTTTCTGGGAAGTTTGCAAAAAGATCCCCAGAACACATTTAGATAGCAGATAGCTATGTTCACAAGATGGTAGGTGCAACGTCCATTTTCACACTCAGCTGCCAGATATTAGTTTATTTGGATTCTATCATGGGGAAGATTTTTTAGGGGTACATAATCATGTTACTCCCATCCACGAGCCAGCCAACAGCTAAGGGGATAAGGCTTGCACCGTGCAGAGGGAGACAGTCGTCTCTTAATGAGTCGGTCACAGGTGCGGCATGTTGGCTCCTTAGCTGTTGGCTGGGGCATGAGCATAAAAATTCATCCATGTTTATGTGAAGTGCTAATAAGATCCATCAAAGATACAATACAGTATATAAAAAAGCGTTATAACGCTAACAAAATCAAATGTAGGAAAATTCCTTTTTAAATGTCGCTATATGGCATGTATATTCATCCATTTAATGTTTTTATGAAACAGTTATAGGATCCATGAAATATATTTTGACCTATCACATTCACAAGGTCACGTCATCTGCTTTCATCCTTTGCGTTGCTGGCACTAAGTAGCATTGCTTCAATATTAGGGCAGTCTGCCACTAAATGTAATCAGTTTGGCAGTCATACAATGCCTCTTTTTAAGTTTTTAAGTCATTTTAACAAGCAAAATGTCTGGGACAGCAGCAGACAAGTTCTGAAACCAGATGTATTCCCCGACATCTACATTTGAAGAGTAAAGTTTTACATAACAGTCTACTGATTTTTTTTTCTTTTCAGGTTCACCATCCATTATCTATAATTCGCAACAATGTCAGATCTCTGCGTTGGAATCAATGGGTAAGCATGAAGCCATTTCAGTCTCTGACCACGGAGGCAGCTGGTATAAAACGCAGTTGGTATGAAACAGAACATCAAATCAGTTATTAAATACAAGCATGTTGGATGTGCTTCCAACAACATATCCGAGGTCGGAATAACAGAGCCTACAGACTCTTTGTCCTATGAAGTACCCTCTTCAGTGTTCAAAAACCAAAATATTTCCGAATTACTAACTGGAAAGTTTTTGAGCTCTCTGTTGAGCACAAGCATAATCAATTCACAGCCACAATTAGCATAATGTTTTCCATGTTAAACATCTACTGGTAAATTTACAGTGCCTTACAAAAGTATTCACCCCCCTTGGCATTCTCTCTATCTTGTTACTTTACAACCTGGAGTTTAAATGGAATTTTGAGGGGGTTGTATTGTTTAATTTGCAAAACACAGTTACCACTTAGCAAATGCAAATTATTTTTTTATTGTGAAACAAACAAGAAATAAGACAAAAAAAAAGAAATCCTAAGTGTGCATTGTCAGGATATGTCAGGGAATGATGAGGAAGGAAGGCAAGAATCCACAACGATTGGGTTTATTTTACAAACACAGGGCAGACGGCGACCAAACATCAATGACAGAACTGGGGAATACTGACTGAGACACAGACTAAATACAAAGGAGTAGCTACGATTAACAGGATACAGGTGAGATCAAGCAAGAAGAAACACTAGGTGATGAGGTGGGCGTGGCACACACGGGGATCGGGCAGAGCTGGGCGTGACAGAACCAAAGGCGCACACACTGGGCACGCCCCAGGGGAGGCGACGGACGAAACGAATCAGGAAAACAGGACCTGGAAAACAAAACCAAGAGATCAACGAGGCACAGGGAACAGGACAGAGACACAGAACAAACACAACGGCAGCAGCCAGGACAAGACCCGACAAAGGACAGGGAATGCAGACAGACAAGGAAGGGAGACACAGGGGGAACACAGGCAGGCGGAAGTCCATTTAAACTGTGATACCTTAAATCCAACACGTTACCCCATTATGCCAGTAACCTTGCTTCATCATATAGGCCCCATGTGTATATATACTGAGATAATTTGACACTTTGGTTGCTCACCGTTGGATATTATTTAACTAATTAAGGGGCTTTTGAAGGCAGTGGTTGGAGCTTTAAAGCAAAGGGGATGAAACGCACCACATTTCAGTTTTATATTTTTTTAGAATGATTTAAAACAAGTTTTTTTCAGTTTTAATTCATTAATCTGTAGTTTTTTTGTAGGTCCATCACGTCAAATTGAAAATCCATTTAAATTCTAGTTTATAAGGGGGGGTATATTCTTTTGCAAGGCACTGTAGGTTTAGCCCATTCAAAAAATGTATTCTTTTGTATTATTGTGTGCTTCAAACCGAAAATGCAGTAACCAAAAGGCACATATCGAATGCATGTACCTTGTCCTTACTGTAGATGTAAACCTGAAATTATATTCAGCAAAAACTATTTAAAAATTGCAATACCTACATATTGACCCAACTAAGAAGTAGCAATATAATATTGAATTGGGTTGTCTGCTAGTTCCCACCCCAGTATCAATACCTATCTCTGTATCAGATTTGGCCGCATTGGCCGTCTGGTGCTCAGGGCTTGCCTCCAGAAGGGAATCAAAGTCACTGCTGTTAATGACCCCTTCATTGACCTGCAGTATATGGTGAGTGACAGCACACAGTGTCCATGTTCAGTCTAATGTCACATAGTGTAGCACTTAATTTTAGACCTCAGTTTACAAGGGTGGTACATCGTAAAACCAGCAGCTAATATGGCATTTTCAATCATTGTCAAGTTATACTTATTTTTATTAATTTCTTAAATTAGGTCTACATGTTCAAATATGATTCCACACATGGACGTTACCATGGCGATGTGCGCGCAGAGGATGGGAAGCTGGTTGTCGACGACAATGTCATCTCCGTCTTTCAGTGGTAAGTGAAGGAGCCCTGGTGGCATTACTGCAAGGTACACAGCGCTGCTAGAGCACTTCTGCAGGAGCCCTTTCTCTGCACCCTCACCTTGCACTTATTTAGAAGGGAAGAAATTTGTTAACCATCACCCACTCCTGAATGTTCATATTCCAGCATGAAGCCAGCCGAGATCCCTTGGGGAGATGCGGGTGCACTGTATGTTGTAGAGTCCACTGGAGTCTTCCTCAGCATTGATAAGGCCTCTGTGAGTGCTCACAATTACATCCTCATATTATTAGTATTTTATTTCAGATTGATAAGCTTTGATTCATAATAGTGCCATAATAATACTTACTGTTGCCTCTGAGATTGGCAGCACTCCAGAAGAGTAAATGTCCAGTAAATGCTCAGATTTAACAATGAAACTGCAAATCAATTGCAGAGAATACTGCAAACTTGGTTTAACTGCTTGTCCCCACAGTCTCACCTGCATGGTGGTGCTAAGCGGGTTGTTGTATCTGCCCCTTCCCCTGACGCCCCAATGTTTGTTATGGGAGTCAATGAGGACAAGTATGACCCCTCTAGTATGACCATTGTTAGGTAAGCATTTGTTTTTCCTGATGAATTCAAACTAAACCATTCCTATAACCTGCTCAACATATACACAAACCAAGATAGGATGAGTATTCTAACATCAGTAGCTAATTAATTACTATTGTAAGGGAGTACTACACTATGCACACTCAATACTCAAATGGTATGTAAATACAGAAATTATGTTTTAACAATGCACAGCCATGGGAAAAAATAATCTCTATAAATGATATAAGACTCAATTTAGGTTTTGATTGACTGTATTGACTGGGGGGGGGAATTCTGGTGCATACAAACATGCAAACAGACAAGGCACAAAGACTGTACACATGATCCAAGCAAAGTAAACATACTGCAGCAGATTTAAAAACTACATTTAGTACACAAATGGATCTAAAATCTTAAGGAGCAAAATGTGAGACTAAACGTGAATATTTAAAGATGAGAATAATAATCTGAAAATAAATTATATGCAGTTAGAACACAAGGCATTGGATTGTATTATAACAAGAGGGGATGCTTCCTGATGTATTATGGCTATAGATGGGGAGTGTAACGTCTGGAGAAAGTGCGATGTCAGTGACCTGTTGTCTGACGGCTTCAGGCAGCGATAATCCCCAGTAGTATTTTTAGCACAGCATGGTGGGATGATCCGGTGGCTAAATATGCTCCATTATAGAGGCTATTATAGAGGAGAAAGTGTGGCTTGTTTATAATATTGCTAACATCCTCTTGCTTCTAATATTAGTGCAAGAGAAGTTTCGCGCCCATACACAAGAGACAATAATCTAATATTTTTATGATTCGTACTAGTTGAATTACAGTTGGCAAAATGTTATCACACGCTAATTGCAGATATAGGATACCTATGACAGAATATAAAAATAATCAAAAACATGATATTGTACACTTTTGACAGTTCGAACTTCGTAACATTTGAAACTCAGGTTTTTGTTCTGCCGTATTTGCTATAGCTGCAGTTCCGGTTTTTGCCAGCAGGCTTTGCACAACTAGTTTTTTTTTTTACTTTTCGAGTTATTATTTCGGAAATTGTTTTGATGATTTGAAATCACCATCTCTAGGGAATCTAGCAGTAGAACAGAAGCCCAAATACACAGTAACATTCACAATGGCCGACTAAGACGCAGGACCAAGGCAGGCACTTAAATATACACAATTGAACCGGGTAACGAAGAAGCAAGAGCAACCAATGAAGCCGTCAACCAATCAGAGAGGGTACAGGACAATGTGCAATGATCATGAGGCACAGGAAAACAGGTGGATCTAATAAACTTAATCATGGAAGACACTAACAGGAAAACCAGGAAACAGAATCTAATACCAGGATTAACAAAGACAAGTAATACATAATCACAAAGGCACAAAGCAAACACCAAAACAAACAAACAAATTTATTTTTGTATAGTGCATTATCACAACATTACATCGTTTCAAAGCGCTTTACTGCATCCACATCCAAAGCCCCCAGTGAGTAAGCCATAGGCGACAGTGGTAATGTAAAACTCCTGAGAAGGAAGAAATCTTGGGAGGGACCAGACTCAAAGGGGGAGCCCATCCTCAATCACAATAAAATTTGAGACACAAATGGGGAGCAGGGGGGAGATGACAAGCTGGTGCCAATGCTCCCTCCAATCACTAGGCTACCAGAAGGCAGGGAGTGGGTCATACAAGGAAGATGACACAGACAGAACAGCAAGCTGGTTGCATGGACGTCATTGGTAGTGGCGACGTCACAGTTGCAGGGTGTGCTGGACATCTTGATAGTTTGAGGTCTCCAGGCAGCACTCCCCAGGAGGAGTAGGGGAAATAAAATATGCAATTAGTCAAAATAGTGGAGAAAATAGGCAGTGCTAAAACTTAGGTGAGTGCAATATGAAGTGCAATGCTCCAGCAGATATGGCTATGGCTGCATAAGTGGGAGGGAAAGGCAGGTGGGAATACAGGCATGGGGAGTCCCTGAAACGTCAGCACTCTAATCCCACAAGCGATTGTGAAGCTAGCATGTGGTAGCCTAGGGAAAAGTGAATAGCACACTGGGGCTGAAAGACCAGAGACAGGGAGGAGAACAGGATGGCCAGCAACACCTGCTGACCAAACAGCGCTTTTTTGAACAGTCAGATGGTGGTGACATAACCACCTCGAGTTGGTCAGGCTTACAGCCTTGCTATAGATACAGGACCATGTTAGCTTGGTTATGGCTCGGGTATGGCTTGGTTCTGGGTAGCAGTGGAAACAGGCCATTTGACTGAGCTCAAATACATACAAATATTGCACTCACATTTATGAGTCATACATTACCTTTCCAAATTACATAACATTTGCATAGCATTTTTAAGCTAGTATTGTGATTTGAAGTGGAACTCCATTATCTAGTATTTAATTCTGCTCCAAAACATATAAATATATATATTTTTAATATGTTATAAATATTTTTATTTTTGAAATGGAATATAAAGCACCATTTAATTATACTTGGACCTCTATCCAGCTTACAAGCATTTTGCCGAATGACATCACAGGAGTGACTCAAATCATAATTAGTACAAAAAACATCAAATTGATTAATTTTTTTTTCACTACACTCATTCTATATTGTATCTCCATCAATGACATTAATAGGCTTAGAAAATTAGCATAGAAAATTACACAAGAAGATATCTAGTTTTCAAACCCTAAAAAGTCTTTGATAACAGGAAAAGTATGGTTCTGCCATCATTTCATTGTATTTTGTATTATAATGTTTTATTCAATAACATTGATTTTACAGCAACGCCTCTTGTACCACCAACTGCTTGGCTCCCCTGGCCAAGGTCATCCATGACAACTTCGGCATTGAGGAGGCACTCATGGTCAGGCCTGTGGTCCCTCCCTCTTTTTTAATTCATCTGAGCTTATTTTTACATGATTTCTCAGATCTTAACAGTTTAAAATCTGTATTCATCTCTTCCTCTATCAGACCACAGTCCACGCTTACACAGCCACCCAGAAGACCGTGGATGGGCCCTCTGCCAAGGCATGGCGCGATGGGCGTGGTGCACACCAGAACATTATCCCAGCATCCACTGGGGCTGCTAAAGCGGTTGGAAAGGTTATCCCGGAACTCAGTGGGTGAGCCAGGACCTGTAATCACATGATTCTGACTGTCTCTGAAAGATAGCACATGTGCTAACATCACTTCCTCTGTCCCGCTCCTGCAGCAAGCTGACAGGAATGGCCTTCAGGGTACCGGTGGCTGATGTGTCTGTGGTGGACCTCACCTGCCGCCTCTCTCGTCCTGCCAGCTACGGAGAAATTAAGGAGGCAGTCAAGAAGGCTGCCCATGGCCCCATGAAGGGAGTGCTGGGATACACGGAGGACTCGGTGAGCCAAGAAGTAGTTTTGGGCATGGCATACAGTACACAAAAAAGCAGGCATGGCATACAGTACATACTGGCATACAGTACACAAAAAAGCAAGAAATAGCTAAATATTAATGGCATAATAATTGTAACTATTTTGACATGATTAATATAATTTTGACATGATTAATATCACCTGACATTCTATTTACTATGCAATATAATTATACTAATAATTTAATAATAAATTTACAATCTTTTATCGCTGCTTTTAACTAGTGTATCAGTATTTACTTTTATGTGTGTATTCTTACCCATTGCTACAGTTCAGTCAATGTGAATGCAGTATCCACGTAAAATGACCCATCACCCCTATTCTAGGAATGAGTTTGCGTGGGTTTTTTTTCCTTTAGTTTGTATGAGTGGGAGAGATAACACTGATATAGTGTACTACATTAAAAGAACCAGGTCATGCAGGTTGGTCCAGCTCAGAACAGGAGAGATCAGTAGGCGGGAAAGTATTCACCGGAGGGCCACCAACGCAGACTGGCTTGGAAACTCATCCCCAGTGCGCCCAATGACCCAACCCCTCAGAGGCAGAGGGCAAAAGGAAGGGGAGGTAGTGGAGAAAACTAGGATTTTCTCGAAGTAGCAGGGTTAGGAGGCTGGTGAAGTCAACACTGGGAGAGAAGAAAGGAAGGAAAGAATAAAGGAAGGAAGACATGATCACTGAGGGCCATGAGAGATGATGTACTTGTAAAAAAAGAAAAAAGCACAAATAAAGATGAAGATACTACTACTACTA
>JAABNY020000141.1:36030-49545 GCA_015164015.2 Brevimyrus niger
ACCACTGCACCACCATGCCACCCCTACAGCTATATATAAAATGTGTGGTAATGTTATAAAAGATTACATTTTTGTTAATTTTGTGTTGATGCCATAATATTATTTAAATGTGGTTATCTATCTTTACAGATATGAAAATCTAAAAGAGAAGCTGCATGTTGCGTCTGCCTTGGACCCTCGTTTCAAATCTCTCCCTTTCATCTCTCAAGAGGAACGGGAGGACAGATTCACAACATTGATCAGTGAGATGGTCACTTTGAGTCTTGAGCAAGTTAAGGCACATGATGTAAGTTGTACAAAGGTTTAAAACTGAAAATTGAAGCAAACCAATATATATATATATATATATTGACAGCACATAAATATAATACATTAAAGTTAAACAAAAACATTTCTGTGTGGAGGAGGTGGGCAAAATTACATTCAAATAAAATATTAATTGATAGTTTCCTTGTTTTTTAACTTATCAGCAGCAAGAATCTGACAGTGCTGGTCACGGAGACAGTGCACCTGTACAGGAGCAAAAATGAAGATGACTCCTCCTCAGTCCCATCAAAGAGGTCAAATGAATCCTGTGCGCTGTTGGATCTGCTCGGTGCAGCCTATGCACCAGTGGCTAAAGTTGTCACTTCTACTGCAGACAGGGCACGGGAAGAAGTTGGCAAATACAGAGACGTTACACCTATACATCTCTCAGAAGATCCACTTAAGTGGTGGTGTAAGCATGAAGGAGTGTACCCTCTTTTGTCTCTCCAGGCAAAACGTTATCTTTGTGTTCCAGGGACAAGTGTCCCAGCTGAAAGAATTTTCTCCACAGCTGGGGACATTATTACTGCTCAAAGAAGTTGACTTCTGCCAGAGCATGTTGACCAACTCCTTTTCTTGCAAAAAAATTACAGTTTCCAGTGAGGCAGTGTTACTGTATCCATATTCTTCAAAATATCTTCTTTTGGGTTCAACAGAAGAAATAATTCACACATGCATAAATGGCAGAATTTATTTTTTTGGGTGAAGTATCTACACTGTTCATAGGCTTGCAGCCTGCATTTTACAACTAATGCTGTGAGATTTTATGTCTTAATGTCTGACATAAAATAACCTGATCCTGTTTCATCAAGGTATACAACTGTTCTGACTTGTCCAATTTCCAGCATCAGTTTTTCATCTGATGAAATCAATTCTGTTTATTCATTAACATTTGAAACATTTGAAATATAGAGTTGAGTTCTGTTTTACTGTACACAAGTGTACTTAAAATTAAAAAGTGTTTATATACAGGTTTGTGGCTCTTAGTTTACTTTTCTTAATTAACCACTTGTAATATTATGTTTACTGTTATTATTTTATAAATGTAGGATTTGTATTAAATCTATATTCATTCATATTGTCAAATCAAGAATCGAAATCGAATCGAAAATCAAATCGAAATCGAATCCAAATAAGAACTTGAAAATCGAAATCGATTTGAAACGGAACATCTGAATCGATACCCAGCCCTACTCAGGGGGGAGCAGCAGAGGAGGGCTGGGGGAGCACCTCCTCTCACTCCTGGGGAGGCCCAGAAGCACTTGAGGGAGTCCCAGGGGGCATAGATGTCTGTAGTCTACCCACCTCCCAGACATCTGTGCTTTCTACCCCCCAGCCACTTCCTCTTGGCCCACCAGCATCTGCCCCTCTGCAGTGTGATCACCAGGGTCCTCAACGTGAGGCTCCTCCACACCTGGCTCCTCTACATCAGCCACCCCTCCTCTGGGTCCCTCTACATCAAGCCCCCTCAGATGTGGCCCTCAGTCCCTCAGGGCGACACTGTTAGGGAGTGACAGTCTGGGAGATCACCAAAACTCACCCATCATGCTGCTTCCCCCCACCACCTAGTGATGAGCTCCTCTGGTATGAAGGAGGAAAAATATCTGTCCTGAGGGGCATCAGGGAGAAATTGGCAGCTCTGAGGGAACAAAATGAAAGACACCATGAAGAGGTGATCATCTACCAAAGAGAAACTGGCCTTACTGGCCCAACATGTCAGCAGCCCCAGTGTGACAATGCTTCGCCCCACCTTTGAAAGTCAAGGGCACCTCCAAGGGTTGGCCACAGCCCCCCTAGGAAACCTCTGGCCACCCCAGGGGCAGCTCCCACATCTATAGAGAGTTTTGTACATTGATAGTTGTGGTGCACCTCAGGACCATTAACTGTGTAGTCCTGTATCACAAAACTGGTTTAATGAAGTCTGAGTTACAACATAAGTTTCAGCCAAATAAAATAAAAAAATGCAATGCGAAGTAATCAAAAACATGACTGTAAGAAAGGCTCGTGGAGCTTTAAGGGCGCACCGGTGCGTGCAAAGAACTGTGGGTGCACGCAGCAATGACGAGGGCGCGGGACACTGTGTTAGAACTTAGTTAAAGTTTTTTCCTAGTCAGCAATATATTGAAGTTCTTACGTTATATGTAAGTATTGAGTTATATTATTGTATTATTCGATTACTGAATGACTGAATGCTAAACTCATTTAGTTTTCCTTTATGCTGACGTTTAATGCTGGTGTTGTGCTCCAAACTGCGCCCCTGCCGCGAATTGTAATCTTCCTTTATAAAGGCAATGAAGCGTCGCCTCGCTGTAACTAAATTTGTCTTCTTTAAGCAGACTAAAAACTCGCATTACTTGTTTATTATGATATTTTACAGTCAAACCTGAAGTTAAGATTAACATCGTCTTGTAAAACGTCACAAATGTGACACCTACTATTTAATTTAAACGCGAAGGTAATTCTTCTCTTTTCGATGACGCTCGTTTGTGGAAATACAGACGCCTTCAGTCGCAAGAAGCGAAGTTACTGTCCATCATTGTCTAAATGTATTTTTACTGTCTAAATGTATGTATGAGGCTGAGACTGAAGCGTTACCTTTTGTTTCCGCTGAGAGACGAGTCGCATGACTCATTCCCCCGCGCGTACAAGTTATTTTAGGTCGGCGTTCACCGTTTGACTTGGGAGATTCAGAACAAGTTTTAGGTAATTTTTTTTCGAATTGGTTGGTTCCTCCTGTGGTTCACAATGAGCTCCTTGGTCTTCTCGGTGTTAAGCAGCAGGTTATTGGTGTCGCATCACCCAACCAGACAATCCACCTCATCCCTGTAGGCGGCCTCATCGTTGTCATTGATGAGATCAATCACCGTGGTGTCATCTGCAAACTTAATGATGGTGTTAGAACCATCGGCAGGTCTGCAGTTGTGGGTGAAGAGGGAGTACAGGAAAGGGCTCATCACACAGCCTTGTGGTACACCAGTGTTCATTGTGATGGTAGATCTTAGATGGTACTCTTTCTTAATAACCCCATTTTTAATTCAGAACAATAAGATTAAAAAGGATGTTTGGTGGTTGTCAGTCAATTTCAAGTTGTGGTTGTGATTAAATAAAAGATAAAAAGTAGTAATTTAAACAGCAAAGCAGTGGCAAAACTACATAGCCAAAGCAGGTTATATGCACTAAGATACAACTGCAGCTTCACTAAGCACATCACGGTGCAGTCTGACCAGATACACAGTTCTCCATCAATTATCTTCATTGTGGGAAGGTATGAAAGGATTTACAAACTACCATTATTAGCAAAAAAACACATTGCAAAATGCTGCGTTACATGGAGTTATATTACGGAAGGCCATCAGGGCCACTATGTCTTAAACTCTGCTTAGATGCAGCATTATTTCATGCCTACAGACGTTTTATATTTTTTCCTCTACAGACAGCCATGTAACTCCATTTACAGGTAGCATTTTGCAACGTGTCTTGATGTCAACAAATTATCTTTCAGAATGAAAGCACCATTAACATCTAATCACAAACACCATAATAAAATCAAATTCTTCACAGTTTGCTTATTATTCTGGGTGCCTTTTCTTATTTGCAATGAAAATGACCAGGGTGACAAAATAATATTATTTAATAACTGAAATAAAGTATCTACACTACAATAGTGTCATTGAAATAAATCAACACTCATGTTTAATCAATTAGTCTATGATTACATCTTAAAAGAAAATTGCAAAGAGCCGTTATTGTTTAGGTCCTAGATCCAGCAGCATGAATTTCTATCCGGTATAATTTCATCATGAGCCATGGACACTTCAGGTAAGTAATTAACTATGGTAAACAATGCACTCCATTTGATTTTCAGTTTGTGTTTCTGTGTAGAACAAAAAAATGAATGTAAGGCAACGAATGTAAGATTAATACTTGCTTTACTGGAGTAGAGAATATGTGCAATATGATATATCTAGACTAAGTGATAATGAATCATATAACTGAATTATTGTCAAATAAGAACATGTAATACCTATAGTCTAAAAACTGATGAAGAAATGCATTGTATAACATGATATGATCTTGGCACCACATGATATGATGATATGATGATGATGTCGGTTGTCATAAGTAATTTGAGGGGAAGAAGTCTTAGCATGAGAATGGAAAATAGGGGCTATAGGCAGAGCTTAGACAAAACACAAACCAGCCCCAAGACCCCCCCCCTCCCCCCACAAGTGTGAACCCTACAGGTGATCACAATCACGAACACTACTACCCAAAAACAAAAAGCATGACAAAGCACCAGCAAAGCACATCTGATTTTAATAGATCCTTTAAGCTAGAAGTAGGCGCCAGTGGTACTGGTTCTGGTGCTGACCCCTACATTAGGTCCAGGAGAGAGCCTCCGCCATGACGTTACTGGCATCTTATGTACAATCTGGAAGTTGAACACTTGGACAACAAGCACCCAGTGCCCTTATGTGCTGCTTGGTGTTACACATTCGAGTGAGAAAAACAAGTGGGTTGTGGTTGGTATTGACGATCACAGGGTGAGCGTTCTCATCCTCGTAATCTTCAGAATGCCGTATGGCAAGTATAAGGGTTAGGGCAGGGGTCAGCAACCTGCGGCTCACAAGCTACGTGCGATTTTGAGCACAGACACACATACATTTTTATGTCCTTACATATTGTGATAATACTTTCATAAATATATTTAAATAATATTAACCCATAAATAAATTTTCATTTTGATATTTCTTTAGCTATATGTGAATGATGCGGTCCGTCGTGCACTTCTGTGATGTCTGCATAATTTACATCTTGCTCAAAGTCATTCTCTGACAAGATTACGTTTTCGGTCAAATGGTATGCTTTCTGGAGTTTTCTTCAGTGTCCAAGATTGGAAGTAGGCTTCAGAGTTTATTGGGATTCCTAATTCTTTCATATACTTTTCGTAGTGAATGGGCACCATGCCTTCCCTGGTTTTTTAAAAGTATTATATTTTCTCCGATTTGCATATTACAGCCAGTGGAGTTCGGAGTGGTGAGGACATTTTGCACTGCTTGGTCAGCACAGTTACAAGTAGTGAAGTAGTGAAGGGCAGACAACTGCAGAGCCAAACGAACTTGGATGAGGGTGAAGACTGTCGCTACAGAACTGAATATTGCCATATTAGTCACCTTTGCGCTTTTATGGATTCGAGTGATTTTTTTTTTGTACTTGAACTTTTGTTTTTGTGTTAAATGCATATATACTGATATTGCATTAAAAATCATCTCAAACCTTCTTCTCTATCCTTTGTGGTTATTTGTAAGTCTTGGGTCAGACATTTTGGATAAAATGCCTCTGCTTTAAAAAGGTTGCTGACCTCTCAATTAGGGCTTCTTCTTCAATAGTGCTGTAGGCTAACTGATGTTACACAAACTTTTTCCAAAAATGAAACTGAATGATCGAGGCCGTGGTCGTTCTCTTGTTGGAGGACAGCGCCGGCAACATCCCATGACCCATAATTTTCCCCAAATAGCTGACTGTACCCTGTCCAAATTCACATATCTTTATTTAACAAGATCGTTTGTGGGGAGAATGATCTCCAACATTTTTGTCATGCTCCAGGATAGGGGTCTGCAATGGGGTGTCTGCGAATAGGGATGGAAGTATATCCACTAGGAACTTAATATCTGACTGGGCAATGAGTATTACGTGGGCGAGTCTGCCCGAGTGGGCTTGTAGCACTTCAGAGTTCAGCAGACGAACAGATGGCAAACAATTTTTTCCAAGGTGTATATCATCGTATTAATAGATCAGCAGATTAACCACGGCAGTGGGGAGTGGGACAGGAGCAGAAGAGGGAACAGTCAGAATGATCAATGTACGTTTTGGTATATTTACATGATATGCAGGTTTTGTGCTTCGGTGTTTCGATCACATAATGTCTGGGACTTACTGTCTCCCGTATCCTATAGGCCCCTGAAAACCAGGCTTGGAGGGATGAGCCAGGGAGCGGCAAAAGGACCAAAACAATGCGCTCCCTTGCTTTCCTATCAAAGTGAACTTTCATTACCTCCTGTCATGAGCTTAAGGAGCGCCAGGAAAGCTCCCTGGCTGCACCGAGGTGTTCACACTGAGTTCTCACACAGCTCAGCACTCTTCAAGCCTGAGGAGGTGGTCTCAGGGATAAACACTGCTGCTGTAGTATTTCAAAGGAACATGTACAGTGTGTCTGAAAGCCAGTGGACTCCTGCATAGTGTAGGAATTATTAGCTCAGGTAAATTTTAATATCTCCACCAATATGTTTGAAATTAATTAAATTTTAATGAATTATTATTTAATGCTGATTATTAACCAATTGTTATGCCGAATGGTCGGCTCCTCCAAACTCGATTGCTGTATCCCTGTGAGTCTGTTAATGTGAGATTTAATGGGATTCATTTATTATCATTATCGCTTAGTAACCTGGGTTAGAAGGCTCGTCCTGCGAGCTGCACCACCAGGTGATGTAAACGATTGGTAGCAAAACTCCTCTCACGGCTGATGAGAGAGAGTCTTGCGATGTTTCAGGCGAGTTTGAGGTTTCAGAGCATGTAGCAAGATTGCACAAAGGCAGGGACCTTGTATGAGCACTCAATGTACGGAGGCTGAAGTTGTGTAATTTATTCCTAACACTACAACTAACATAAGACAGACATTACACCTAACACAGACAACAACACAAAATAACGGAATAGAAACAGACTCCATGAACATGGTTATAAGATTGGCACACAAAACACTAAGATTGTCTAAGGACACATACAAACATGACCTGTTATATTGCGACTAGTATTCCAGAGTAAATCAATATACAGGGTATACAAAAGCCAAACTTAAAAGTTTTCTTTAGGGTGTTGGTCTGTTGGGTGAGTGGTATGCGAGACAGAATGTCTGGGGAGGGGGTTGTGTGCCAAGTCGAGGGACCCCTGTTATTGAGTCCACTCTGCTGCCTGTAGGCCCCTAAATCTTTGAGCCATAAAAGTTGGAGTGCTGGCCTCCCTTGTTATCTGTGTGTGTGTGTTTATGTACAGTATGTAACCCCCCCTTTGGTGCCTCTCGTACCAGGCTCGGCCTTGTCTTAGGCCACCTGGAATTTAGGCCCTGTGATATGTGCATGTGTGATCCTACAATAGTATCCCATAGGGTGAACAAAAGCAAAGGCACACCCTCATCCCAGTTCTTCCCTGCCTTCGAACAATAGGTATGCAACATAGTTTTAAAGAATTAATCAATTTTCTCTAGAGCTCCCTGGGACTCTGGGTGATCAGCACTGGAGAGTTTATGTCGGGTTTTTAATTCCCGCACCACCTGTGAGAAAGATTTGGTACCCAGGTCTGACTGAATGTGTCTTTGTAATCCGAAGGTAGTGCAGATTTTAATGAGAGCCTTAACCATTATTCTCATTTTCAAACTATGCATAGGGATGGCTTTGGGGTATTGAATTGGAACACACCATAGTAAACAAATAGGTGATACCCCAACGAGTTTTGGGCAACACATTCTATCAAAAGGTGCTCAAACGGCTCCTCAGTCACTGGGATTGGGCACAAGGGAGCAGGTGGACTTGTTTGGCTTGACTTCCTAACCAGATGACAGGCGTGAGAAGAACAAAAGTACGACTTCACATCTGAGTTTATATCGGGCCAACAGGAATGTTTAAAAATTCAGGTAAGAGTTTTTCTATCCCCTAAGTGACCGGAGTACGGCTGGTGAGCTAAAGAAAGCGCATTACTTCTATGTGGTTGTGGAACTGAAAATGCTGAAAGGGGAGTTTGATGGTTTTGGGCCAGCAAAGTGGAATCTAGGCTGGCTGCTATGTGTGCTGCTAGTCTAGTTAAATCTTTTCAGTCTGACAAAGGCTTTATGTTGCAACGTTTTGTTATGCCCCCTTGTAAGCTCACCAGCTGAGTGATTTTTTTTCTCGCCAGGTGCACTTGTGGAAACTTTGCAGACATGCACCATCATGGTCTGGTATTTTCATTCCTTGTAATAAATTCTCCTTATTCAGCTCTGCTGAGGTAAAGTCAGATATTCATTCTATGCCACTTTTAATGTTTGATGAATTATTTTTGTGTTACCATAACAAAATTGAGACTGGGGTCATGTCAGTCACAGTTTTTACATTAAGCAAACCAAAATTTTGTTTTATTGTTTGAAACAAGATGAGGGAAACCACGGAAACAGCAAACCACAGACATGGAAAGATTCTAAATTTGTTCTAAGAGGAAGCCCTGCCTTCTTGAACCCACATACACAAAACAAATTTCAGTGTACAGTAGTATCCTTCCTCTGGTTTGGGCCCCACTGCTGTTACAGGCCTGCACTTACAATCTGAACAATTAGTTCCGGAAAGTTGTTTTTTCTAATTCTGCCAAAATGGCCTAATGAAATATTTCTTATCATTGTATTGCGATCATAAATGCTGTTTATACTAGTAATATTGTACCTGGCCAAAAAATGTTTTTCATTGGACTTTAGCTTTGATTACGGTGCGCATTAGTCATAGCATTGTTTCCACAGGCTTATGCTACATCTCACCCTTTATTTTCATCCAGATTTGCATTCATTTCTCACAAAGATTCTGTATTGACATGTAAGTTATAACACTCCATAAAGCCTCCTTTATCACATTCTGAAGACCTTCAATGAGATTAAGGTCACAATTCTGTGGTGACCGAGTCATGCGTGAAAATGATTCCTCATGCTCCCTGAACCACTCTTTGACAATTTGAACACAATGAATCTTGGCATTCTTGTCCTGGAACATGCCCATGCCAACAGGGAAGAGAGAAACCCATTGATGATAGATGGAGGTGTAACCAGGCCAGTAGATTTAGGTACTCTGCTGACTTCACTTTATTGCTGGATAATGTTGCTGGGCTATAATAATGATCCAGTCATTGGCTCTTAAGTATTTGCTGATAAAAATTCAAATGCCTACTTTTTTTTGGTGGGTTTAGTGTACATGATAATATTATGATAGGTTATATTGCTGTAACATCACCTCTGTGGCACCTAATTAAGGGGCACCCAGTTAGTGATAGTTCTGCATATTGTGGAGTATTCATATTTGTTCTAGTTTAAAGGCAGTTCAACCAAGGAGGCCTCAACAGTTTGTTGAAACAATTTAAATGAGTGTGTGAACTGTGATTTGACGAACCCTGTCTCTTGGTCGTTGGTTCCGTTGACTCTGAAGCTGAAAGATCTGGCTGGGTGACCAGACAGGAAGCGAAGGAGCCAACCCCGGACCAGGCAGGAGACGAGGTGGTGGAGGGGAGGAGATGGTGAACCGAATAGCTTAACCCAAACAAATGGGTTAGACTTTATATAAAACCTGGAGAGATGGGATTGGACACACTTGCATTCATTAGGTCTCCCTGTTTGAACTTTCATATTCCCTTACATTTATGTTACATTTCATATCTGAATTCTAATAGACGTGAAGGTTAAATCCCACCCATGTTATTTGCTAAAATACAAGAAAACATGCTTAGGAAAGAATTTAAATAAACTAGTGCAAAAAAGAGACAATTCCTTATATGAAACTTAAAGGGAATGTCACAGGGATGATACAAAATTAAAGAATTTATAACTTTATGGACAAGATACAGAGCAAGGTACATTGACACAGGCAAAAAGTTCATACACCAAACTGAACACACCTATGTGACCAGGCCTTCTACCTGTTAGTACTTCTCCTCTTAGGGAAGCAAGCTGTAAGGCACAATTCTGTACTACTGCGTCTGCAACTATGGAAGAGAATGAGTAATCAGAGAATGTAATCATTAGCTGATGTAAACTGTAGAGTGACCTTGTAATCTTTGTGCACAATGAGCACCTTGTGTTGGCTTAGAAGTTTCTGTATCTGTTAGCCATTTTCTTAGCCTTAAATGTATGAATATGTACTTTATTAGTGCTGCAGATTTTCACTATGTTGAAGGACAAATATCTTATTAACCACCTGCCCAGACAATCTGGAACAAGCAGAAGCTGCCAAGGTGTGCTACTGAAGGAAGGAGTTCACGGCTGGGCATTTAAAAAAAAATGAGTAGAGATGGTCACGTCACCCCTATGTTCAGCCGAGGCCCCAAACAGTAAAAGAGATGATTGACAAACTTATCATATAGGCTTGTGGATTAAGGGAGAAAACAACGATGGTGAATGGTTGAGAGAATGATGATGCTTAAGTGACGAGGTACTGTTACACAATAAGAAAATGTATAAACATTGGTGTAAAACAATATTGGACACACTTGTAAGTGTCCGGCCTTGGTTGTAACGTCACTTTTGCAATAAAGACTGAATCTGAATATCTACACAAGCGGCTCCTAACTCTTGATTGACGGGGAAGAAAAAACCACACCACAACAACAATAATTTCTTTTTCCTTGAATATCCCCACAATTTATTGTGTTTGTGAGTAATTACAGAGCATGCCACAGTTTTCTTGTTCTTTTCTGTGTTTGTGTCTCCTTCAGTGTTCTCCCAGGTGCGTGCCATTCCCATTCCCCTAACCAGTAAGCGTGATCTGCCCCACATCCTGTGTGATGGATCCAGCAGAGTTGCATAACACTCTGGCACATCCCAAGCAACATCTCGATGACCTGATTTCCAGCAACCCCACTGCCGTAGTCATTGTTACCATCCCCACTTCTGACTAGTCATGTATTTTCAACACTGCAGGGGTTTCTTCATGCAGTGCAAATTGTTTTTCATCACAATGTGACCATGTTGCTGATCAAGTCCCACAGGGTGTTCGTCACGATGGACGTCTGTTCATTTATTCCCCAGTTGTCCCTATGAGTAATTCCCAAGTGTTCCATAGTTTTCCTGTTCTTTCCGAAGTGCTTGTGTCTCTGTCAGCATTCTTCTGTGTGCATGTGATTCCCGATCCCCCCTAACTGCACTAACGTGTTTGTCTACATCCCCATGCCTTAGCACACGTGCTTGACTTTCAGTTCCCTTCACAATTAATCTCTCAGCTACTCGACCCAAGCAAGTACTTTCGTTTCCAATTCTGGCGTTGCGATTCTGATTCATAATTCCATAATTCATCAACACAAATGGTACACTAATACAAAAGATGAAATAAAATAAACAGTTTTATACAGATAACATCAGTTTGTTGGTATTCCCTAGAAAGTGTGCCGTAAGCAGCTGTACAACACGGAATGCTTCCTCGACATCTTCAGTTTTAAGAGGGCAGTTTTACATTTGCTTCCCTAGACATTTTTGAGATATTCTTCAATGTGGTCTCCACATTCCTTCATGGAAAGCTCCAAAGCTTGCAATACATTATTGTCACTGTCAACTGAAAATGGCAGAAGACGTACTGAAAAGGATGAAAAGGTAAAGCCACTGGCTCCTCGTGTCTTTGGCTGAAGGTGGTTAGATCAGGTCAGGTTGGGGAGCACGTGGTCATGCAGCGCATTGCCGCACCCACTATACAGCGAAACTCCTCGGGATCCCAGCCAGCGACCCCCCAGGCAGATACATGGTCCAGTCCCACCCTCCGGAAATGGCCATCCATCTGCCGCAGCCTGGTGTTACGTGGGCGTCTCCTCGGCCTAGTCCGGCCACTCGGTTCTTCAGCTATGAGGATCCTGTGAGCCGGATCACCCTCAGGGAAACGCGCCACATGGCCTTAGTGCTGTAACTGACGCTCCCTCATAATGCAGGTAATGTGCCTCATTCAGGACTCCTCTAGCAACTGCTCATTCAATATAAAGTCAAACCAGCAGTACCCAGGGATTCTCTGAAGAGACAAAGTACCGAAGGAATCCAGTCTTCATCTCAGCTCACTGGATAACATCCATGTCTCACAGCTATACAGCAAGACAGGGAGCACAAAAACTTGGACCTTTGTCCTCCTTCAAAGATATCGGGAACACCACACACCCCTTTCCAGCGACCTCATGACCCCCATGCTTTTCAGGGGGATCCCATGAAGTCTCAGGATGTCCCACAGGGCAACTCAATCAACTCAGTTAAATGCTTTATAAAAATCAACAAAAGCTGCAAAGAATCTCTGCAATGAGAACCTTCACTGTCAGGATACAGTCGATGGTAAACAACTTAGGCATAAAACCAGACTGCTCCGGTCGCTGACAGGCAATCAAGTTATCATAGATCCTGTTAAGGATGACTCTAGCAAGGACCTTACTCAGCACTGAAAGCATTGTTATTGCCCAAAGTTGACACAATCCAGGCGATCACCTCTCCCTTTCCAGATAGGAACTACAAGTCCCATTTTGCAATCAGTTGGAATGATGCCTGACTCCCAAATGGAAGCAAAGATTGCCTGCAATGCCAGGAAGACAGCCTTACTACTAGCTTAGAGAAGTTCACCTGGGATACCACAGATCCCTGCAGCCTTCCCTGCCCTCAGCTGATTCACCACCTCAGTCAGATTGGGTGGTTCACAGCTGATCGGAGGATCAGCCTCGAGAACTGTGTACCCAGATATGTCCAACATCCTTGCTGGAGGGTCAGCTTTAAAAAATTGCTCAAAGTAGCCAGCCCAGTGTGTCCCAACTGCAGTGTCATCTGTAAGGATCGCTCCATCACTGGTCCTGACTGCAAGTCTTTGAAGAAGAGATTCAGATGTGCGTACTGCTTCGATTCCTCTGTAAGCACAACGTGGGCACTTCTGTAGACCTTGCAGTTCTGCAGCAGCCACCAGGATCTGCCCATGAGCATGAGATCGATCTCCTTCACTGCACCACCAGTATTGCAGTACCAAGTCCAGCGATGCGGCTCAGGGTGTTGGAACCAGTATCCAACGACCCTCAGCCCCTGACCTTTGGCAAAGTCATGGAACATGGAGCCACTTTCACCACAGTCTCCAGACCCATGGAGACCGACACAATCCCCATAGCCAGCCCTGTCAGTGCCAGTGGTCACACTGAAGTCACCATGACCAGAGGAGTGTCACCTCATGGGCCCCCTTCAACCACTAAGCAAAGTTGCAAGTAAGTTGCATGTCTCATGCTGAAGCTGGTGATGCTGCATTTTAATGCTGACGCAAAAGACAGAATGTAGTCTCCATTAGAATTTTCACATCTGCTCTCTTTATTTCACACAAAGTATCGGACCGAGATCTCGCCCGGCAAGGGCGACATGCCCACGCTGACGGACAAAGACCGCGGACGCTTTGCGCTGGTCATCTACGAGAACATCCTCAA
>JAABNY020000141.1:128478-138974 GCA_015164015.2 Brevimyrus niger
TTGTGTATAGTGGCCTTGTGTAAAAAGATAGCTGCCAGGAAAAAGATCAAATACATGTATAGGAATCAAAGTTTTTAAACTGTATAGACTAAAGTTGAACTTGTTTAAGTTTTTAACATAGGGCAGGGCTCCATGTGGGCCACTTCTTCCACACCAAAATCACCTAACCATGACTAGGTTCCTCGAAGCCTTCTTAATGCTATGTCATTCGTAGGATCTATCTTAAGTTGCATCTTAATATTCTGAGGTATTCTTCCAAACGTCTTTAGCGAAGTATACCTTCTGTAAAAAGTACTTTTGTAAGGTTGGTGTGAAGCTCTGTTAGCCGTCACTTACCATTGTCAGCTCATGGTGATTGTTCAGACCACATGTCTCTGAAATGAGTAATATGCTGTCAAGCAACTAAACATAACTGAACTAAAAACCTAACTGATCCATATGATAGACCGACTAAAAACTACCTTAGGTCTGTGTTTCGTCCGTGTGCTTTGTGTGAGCAGCACTTGCGGTACTTTGAAGCTTTCCTGCAGTGTTATATTTAGAAAAATCCTCCACTGTCACTCATGCCACAGTCGCTGAGCCATTGCTGTCAACCAATCCAGCACCATTGGCCTAGTTACATCACACTTAAGAAGCTCTGCCTTAAGCATACTCTAAAAGGATCGTTTGGGAACCACATGTAGAAAAGTAAACAACTTTCATCAGGATTGACTTTCAAGTCTTTATGGGCCTTGCTTTGTGTACTGGGGCACAGTCATGCTGGAACAGAAATGGACCTTTTCCCAAACTATTCCCATAAAATTGGAAGCATAGAATTGTCCAAAATGTCTTGGTATGCAGAAGCATTAAGAGTTCCCTTAATTGGAACTAATGGGCCTAACTCAACCCCTGAAAAACAACCTCATACAATTATCCCTCCTCCACCAAATTTAACAGGTGACACAATGAAGTCAGGCAGGTAAAATTTTCCTGGCATCTGCCAACCCAGGCATGTTCATCAGACTCCCAGACAGAGAAGCACGATTCCTCATTCCACAGAACACTTTTTCACTGCATTGAGTCCAGTGGCGACATGCTTTACACAACTCCATCTGATACTTAGCATTTTGCTTGGTGATATGAGGCTTGCATGCAGCTGCTCAGCTATGGAAGCCCATTCCATGAAGTTCCCAGTGCTGTGCTGTAGTTAATGCCAGAGGAAGATTAGAGCTCTGCAGTTACTGAGTCAACAAACCAATGGCAACTTTTACACACTGTGCTTCAGCACTCGGTGACCCCACTCTGTTACTTTACGTGGTCTGACACTTCATGGCTAAGTTTCTGTTGTTCCTACACGCTTACGCTTTGCAATAATCCCGCTTACAGTTGACCGTGGCATATCTAGCAGGAAAGATATTTCACAAACTAACTTATTGTAAAGATTTACTGTTGTCATGCCCCACTCTCCAACTCCCTGGACTCCTGCTCCTCTGTCTCTGCTCTCTGCCCATTCATCACATAACAGAGCTCTTCAGAATGACCCATTGTTTCACAAATGTTTGTAAACCTGATTGCGTGGCTAGATGCTTGATTTTATATACCAGTGGCATTAGGTCTGAATTAATCACCTGAATTTAATGATTAGGAGGTGCGTCCCAATATTTTTGTTCACATAGTGTATGTATGCTAATTTCCCTTGATAAATTGGTACAGTCTTATTAATGTGTGTATGCGCATTAGCCTGTCATTCAGACAGGTTGCCATCCACAAATGAACTGCACGCTCATATAATAGCAAATCAAGCCTTTTTGCTTGCAAAGTCTGACAATAGCAACTGTAGACAAATAACTTTAGACAAACCCACCTTCGGCCTCCAGCTTAAATATGGGTATGGTGTCTATATGCAGTGTGTTGGCAGAACAGTCGGGAAATACTGATGCGGAATGTGAAACTCAAAATGAACAAATCATAAGTTGATCCAGACTATAGAGCTACTATATTAGTCAATGTCATGTCAGCATCACATGTTTTGCACAATAATATGGTAAAATAGCTTTCATTTGATAAAAGCACCTTAAAGAAATTTAATTTCCTGCATCTACTGCTGTATGCTGTAATGTTGTGAATCCCAGTAGAATAAATATTCAAATTATTAAAATTCATAAAATAATAAAGTACCTCCTAATTCAAATTTTTAGATTTACTGTTTTCAGTAAACCCACAGATTGATGGTATGAATTGTTTTCATACAAGTGATCATTTCACCAGATTACCTACAGTAGCATTAGAAGGTGTTGTGCCTTTTCTCTGATATGTGGCATGCACCTCCTCCCCAGTTTCCATAAATGCCTGCAGTGGGCTGCACCAACTAAGCGTAAGTTTGATCTTAGCTTACGATGGACTGCCCCTACATTGAAGTTTACGCACTAAAAAAATCAAGTAGTTTCAACATAGCATTAAGTTGTAATGTAAATATTACACTATTTAACATTAGGTGCATACAGAGCCCCTAAAGGGACATAGGTGATTACTTATTTATTTTTATTTTTAACCATATCTAGTGCGCACCAGATACTGTTAAAAAATATATAATCACCTATGTCCCTTTAGGGCTCCGTAGGAGTAAGGTCCATCATAACAAGACAAATGTTTAAAACATTTTTATACATATGGAAAACAAGGTTGCGGGCTTGATACACCAGCCTTAGTCTATTTAGTAAACATTATCTGGCAAGCTAGAAAAATATGGTGCTCTGACATTTGTTTCTTTTGCGTGTTTGTATTTAATGAGCTTGAGTATCTCAGGTAGCAGAATGACTAGTCAAGCACCTACAATATGTCAAGCACTTACAATAAATGTCTGTCTTGAAAGTAATATGATCTGTTGCACCCCTAAACCAAACCTTGCAAGTTACCTAGCAAACACACTTCATACATTGTACCCTAAAGGGTACATTACAGGTTTCATTGCAGCTGTGTTTTAAACAGTGCTCACAAATACCGAGAAAACAAATAGCTATGTATAACTCAAACTCAAACATGTAAATCAGCAAGCTGGTTCCAGTAATATCAGACAGGGGGATTGATTGGTTGTCCACTGTGAAAGCGTCATTCAATATTTTTTAAGTAGCTACTACTGCAATGTAACTTCTGTAGCAGTGGTGTAACCGACAAGGAATGCGGCACTTGCGCGGAACTAGCTAGTTTCAGCATAATGGTGCATTCGATTATTTCTCTCCAAGTCGGAACTCGGATGAAAACATCACGAAACGTCACATTCAGTATAACAACTATGTACATAGGATTAGTTATTATAAGTAATCGAGAGAAGATTTAAAGTATGTAAAGAGGACGAGTATCGGTTATATGTAAATACTGTGCTGTTATGTAAATGGGACTTAAGCATCCATGGATTTTGGTATCTGTGGGGGCTCCTGGATCAAATCCCCTGTGGAAACTGAGGAATGACCATAATGATGGACAAACTGTCGTGTGCCGTCTATTTGGCAGGGTATGCTTATCACGGAACTACAGGAAGAAAAAGTATTTTTTTTTGTGTGTTTTAATCTGATAATGCAGTTTGATTCAGTGAAAATAGAATTAAAAAATTAAAACACTTCACACAAACATTTTTAGATTATATCGATATAGTTGGAAACAAATTAATAAGGAAAAAGGGCCTTTCTGCTCTTGACAACATGATCAGATGTAAAATTGAGCATTAGCTCCATGGTCCTAGGTGAACTAGCAGTTTCTTGCCATTATCACTATTAACTAAGAGTATTGCTGGTAACTATTCATTATTGCTGGTAACTGAGGGTAACAGATACTACTAGCTCACCTAGACCCACTGAGCTAACATTAAAGCCCAGCCCAGGAGGACACCATTAATGTTTACATCCAGTCACCATGTCAGAAGCACAGCTGCCCCACCGCTGTCTCCTGCACACTGATACAGATTGTGAGTGGCGTTTGATAGAAAGAGAACATGTCTAGTTCCTACATACAAGTGCTGACTATAAGGTTTTTGGATTATCTTGAGTAACCAGGTCATGATTCCTGGTAAAAGATATTGCTGCTGGATTTTTCTAAAATGTTCTTTTTTTGTTTATGTTTTTTTGAGCTTTATTCACCACAGAAAGAATGCCATTTAGACCCTACATATTTGAAAGAAGGCTGATACCTCTATGGCTTATATGACCAAAACTAGGTGACTCTCACCAAAAGAAGGAATGTGAATAAATAGCACTACAGCATATCTGAAAAATATGTTTTTATATTTTTTTCAAGCAAAAAAATTGAGCAATAGTATAGAAAAAAACAATCTGAATTATATTGTGAATATTATCAACATTGCTTGATATGGAAAAAAAAAAAATATCATGGTAAAATATCTTGCAATATTGCCGAGCCCTAGCTGTAGTTTTGAATCCCATCTCCGTTGTGTGTGGAGTTGGCAGGTTCTTTCCCTGTTATATGGCTTTCCTCTGGGTATTCTGATTTCCTCCTGCAGCTGTGGTCAGTCTGACTGGCATTTCTGAATGCCCCTCAGTGTGTGAGTGCATGTGCCCTGCGATCCCATCCAGGGTGTAGCCCAGCCTTGTGCTTCTGGGAATCAGCTGTAGGCAGAGCCAGAGCATAAGCAGGTAGAAGAAGGATATATTCTGTTAAACCAGGCCGTATACAAGTAAACCAATTAGCTACTTTTTTAGGCAAAAAAGTCAAGAAAACCTATTGTGACATTTAATTAATACATAATTATGGTTTCTTAGATACAATGTTTCCGGTCATGGCTAATTAGAAAATCAGAAGCACAGAAAAGACTAAAGAGACTGGTTACCTGATTTTGTGTTTGTTCATGTTTCTTGTATGTCAGACCTGTTGGGAATACTCTGGAGAAGCTGGTTCTCCTGGTGTATAAAGTTCAAGACAAGCAGTAGATCCATTCCTTAATGGAGAAGGCTGCTGGAGACCTGAGTACCTGTTCACCTGTGCAGAACTCTGACTGTCATGTCACCATGGACCAGAGCAGAGCTCTGGAAGATAAGACCAGGGATCTTCTTCCTTTCCTGGACAGGGTTTGCAGGACTGTGAAGCTTCAGACACTGCTCTGGAACAGCTTTTCCCTGTTTTACATAAAATCCATTTAAGGTGAGACACTGTACTCCCATCACCTGA
Organism: Brevimyrus niger; assembly: GCA_015164015.2. Classification (NCBI taxonomy): domain Eukaryota; kingdom Metazoa; phylum Chordata; class Actinopteri; order Osteoglossiformes; family Mormyridae; genus Brevimyrus; species Brevimyrus niger. The sequence continues at coordinate 133,636 of JAABNY020000141.1, forward strand.
AAAAGTCATGGCACATGATATGTTTGAGGTGGCACTATAAATCATGGAGTCTGTCTGATAGCTGCCTTCCTCAGGAGGTCATGACATTCTCCATGTGTCTAAGTGAGACAGATGTTAAGCTTCACAGTAATTCCATGGTGACTGTGATCAGCGTCAGTGTTGTTTTCCACAGGCCCAGCAAACCCCTCCTCCAACAGCTGCTGTGTCTTACTGGAGGGCTGCATGAAGCTGAGGCTGCGAGACGAGTCAAGTCCCTCTGCTCAGCCCTGGGTGAGGAACTGGACCTGAGCCACATGTCTGTGGACCTAGAGGCCTGTAGGGCACTGGCCCTGATACTGGAGCAATCAGAGGGTCTATCAGAACTGGACCTGAGCCACTGTCATCTGACTGACACCTGCTTGGGGCTGCTGCTCCCTCACCTGCACAAAGTACAAGTCCTAGAGTGAGTGTGGAGCTACTAGATGAATTACACAGCTAGCAGATAACCATAATGCAGCTTACCCATTATGCTCAGCTCTCACCATTGTTCCTCCTCTGGTTCAGTCTAAGTCACAATGACATCACTGACCATGGAGCACAAGGTCTTCAGCAAGTCGTCTGCAGTAACAGCTCTGTACAGACAGTGCGGTAAGTGTGTCTTTGTGGTGAACTGTGTAAGAGTTAGTGTGTCATTAAAGTGCTGTGTTTGTTCCTGTAGTTTTTCCTCACATCTGTTGTTTGTTGCTGATGATGGTTCATGCTGTTAACTCACTGCTGTGTGTCTCTATAGACTCGTCAATAATAAAATTACAGAGAGAAGATCCTACCAAACAGACAATCGCTTTGAAATCTGGTGATGAGGCAGAATGACAGAGAGAGGGACTCCTGCCTGATCTGTGTTGAAAAGGCAAAAAGAAATTGGAACTTAAGCTGTCTGGCTTTTTTTAAATAAGGAACTTTTTGCTGTTTCCGTCTAAAAATATTTGCTGCTTTTCTGTATAATTGTACAATTTTCTTTGGCTTTATGTTGGCATATCACATATAGTGATATATTGTAATCCAAAGGACTCGTTTATCAAAACAAATTTTCCCATAAGAAATAATGGAAACCCAGATGATTCGTTCCATAACCCTAAAATATTCATATAACTGATTAATACAAGATATAAAGTAAAATATATGTAAAACAAATTAGTGTACACTTTACGTTTGAAAAGAATCGTGGATAGTGTGAGGAAGACGAGAGAGAGGAGAAAAGGATGGTTAATTTGTGGACAGTTTGTTGATTTTCACTTTAAATAACGGAATCACTGCTCTGTTGCCTCACTGGAATCTTTTTCTTTTTGTGTGACTTTAACAAAGAACCTATCCAATGACAGCTGTGTTTGTTTCCATTTTGATTTCGCAGAAATGTTGACATTGCATTGTCGTTAAACAGATTCATTGCTGGCACTGCTACGATTTGGGTGGTGCTTTTCTACTAAATTTTACCTATACGAGTGAGGCACACCGACCGGGACTGAGCATGGGAGATGATTACCCACAATCCCGCAGCGAAACAAAGAGAGAAGAACTATCGGCTCAGTTGTGATCAAGTAACCTCGACAGACAAAGTGTATACGTAATACTTGTATTGCAAGATCTTGCTCGGTTTCCAAGTCATTTGTCTTCCAAGTCTTTATTAAAAATCTTTGCTTGTCTTGCGGAACACTCGTAAACCACGTTACTCGTAATCTAAGGTTTCACTGTACAATGATTCACTATTATTATTATTTAGGGACAGAACCATGAGGCAGGTTATTGGAATCCCTACATGTATGTTTGACAGGTGGTAACAGTGGACATAATTAGGTTAAAATGATTTTAATTAGTATGATGGCTACCAAATGCCTTTGATATTTAGTAAAGAGTGCTTGTTCTAGTGGTATTCTTGTTGCAGTTCACTAACACTAACATAAGTGACTAGACAAAACATTTAGTCAAAAATAAGAAATACAGTGGTACCTCGGTATACGTCCTTAATCCGTTCCAGATCCTTGGATTTATACCAAACAGGACATAAACCAAACAAATTTTTCCCATAAAAAATAAAGGGAAAATGATTAATCCATTCCCATTAAAAAATCCTATTGTTATTGGCATATTATACATTGATGGGGTTTTATAAAATAATTTAAACACTGCTTAATACTAAAATACATAAATACAAAAGCAATTAGATTAAATAAATTGAAATTTAACCTCACTTTACCTTGCTGAAAAAATGCGAATACACAGTGTAGTTTGTTCTCTGCAGAAGCAACAGTAGCCACTAGCATACTGACGCTCGTGGGCAGTCGTAACTTTGTCTCCAGAGAGGGGTGTCGGGACTCATTTTGACCCATACAGGTTCTAGCATGTGAGTTGTATTCCAAACAAGGGTTGTATACCAAGCATAAATGTTATAAATGTAATAGCCTAATGAAAGCATCTGAAGCCAAATCTTGAAAACTGGAAAATGATAAATAGCAATGCATTAATCTGTATGAATAATTGGTATTTGAGAAATAATTGCAGAAACTGAGAAAAATTGAGAAACACAAGCCTAACCTAATCCAAGAGCTCTGGCAGACTACCCGGCAGACGTATTAAAGACAAATTCTATGTGTGTAAAAGCTAAAACAAAATCTCGGAATCTAATTATCTCTGCTCCTTTACCAATTCTCCATAGAGAGAATATAACTTAAGGCAGGCTACTCTCCCTAAAACGCTGGTTAAAGACTTGTTGTGCATCTCAAAGCATAGCCTTTATTGATAACTCGTACCTTCTTTGGGAATGACCTGGCTTTATGAATAGGATGGTCTCCATCCTAATTGGATCATCTCAAAACATGGCAAACAGTATCCCTGCCTGACTTCTGTGAGCACCACCCGGGCCTCAGCCTTGTGATCTTAAATCGACAGCTGTTTATTTTCCCACCTTTAGATCATGTTCAGCCTTGACCCAGGAGCTCCATCACACAGCTTTTCCTAAATTTATGAAATATTTGGAAACAGAATTGAATGAGCCTAGAAAGAATATAGCAACTATTATTAGACCAGGTCTTTGACCTAAACATTCCACTGGGAGCTCCTGTGCACATAACTTGATATCATTCCCATTAATAAAGTTGAATGAGTCACAACAGAAACCCATCATAAAATGCACAGTATTGATCGTTCACTCTTTAGGAAGTAAATAACTTTCTGTGAATCACATGGTGTGATCCTTGGAGAAATTTTGGCCCTTCTGTCCTCCTCAATCTGCGTGGGGGTAAAATGCACTTCTGTCCTTTTTCAGGTAGGTTCATGATAGCTGTTTCAACTTCTTAATTATTGTTCTAATAGTGGATTTGGACTCTGGTTTCCCCCCACAGTCCAAAGACATGCTGAGGCTGATTGGAGTTGCTAAATTGCCCATAGGTTTGCATGTGTGAGTGACTGGTGTGCGAGTGTGCCCTGCGATAGGCTGGCCCCCTGTCCAGGGTTGTTCCCTGCCTCGTGTCTGTTGCTTCCGGGATAGGCTCCGGACCCCCCGCGACCCAGTAGGATAAGCAGCTTTGGAAAATGGATGGATGAATAGTGGATTTGGGCATTCAGGTGCGTCAAATTTTTTTTCCATAGTCATTGCCTGATCTATATTGTCTCATTTGTGTACTCTCTACTCTCACTCACGTTGATCAATAACTAAGGGAATCTGACATTTTTCCAAGGGTGCTAATACTTCTAGAGAGCCCTTTATATAACCAGACCTGGATGGGGAACACAGAGCCATTTTGTGGGCTCATCATCCCCATGCTAATCGGTGGGATGTAAGTTGCAGAGTCATTTGGGTGACAAATAGACACCTATGGAAAAACGTTTACAAGGACCAAAAAGTATGTCTCTTACAAATTGCGTTCAACTTAGATAAAAATATCCCTCCAATTCTGTAAGTTCCACCATTTTTTAACCCCTACTGCAAAATGGTTTGAATGAAAATACAAAATGTTTATTTTGAGGGAGGACATTTTGATTACTTGTAACACAAGTAATACAATGTGTAATATTTTTGAATTCAATTTATTCTTTGCTGTTAAAAGTGTTTGTGGCTGGCGCAAGATATTACATCTACTGAATTGAAGTGGCTAATCACTGGCACTGGTTACCGTGGACACATTGCATGACGACCCCCATCTACAGGTAGATTGACTCCTGTTATGAAGGATGCTGCATCAGATGCCAAAAATGCAATGGCATGAGCCACTTCCTCAACCTCCCCTGGGCGACCAAGAGCATGGGTCTGTTTACTTTTCTCCAGGAACTATAGATGAAAAGGACAGAAATAGTAAACTATATTGTTTACCATTATTTTTTCTGAGAAAACAAAAGTCATTGCAGACATTTAAGACAACAGAACTACAACTACTTGGTGTTCTGTTAAATTATAAGACAAACTAAATGGGATTGTATTCTCTGTGGCTATTCTTAGGGCTTAAAACCACATGTCATTTTTTTTAATTCAACAGATTAATCTGTTCTGCAGGTTCATAAAATATAAATTGGCTTCAGATTAAAACATTGTTGCAGCAAAGTGTCGGTAAAGTATTTAGAAAGAAATACCTTAGCATACTGCTCCTCGTCCAACCCTGCACGTTTGTGAACCTCAGTGACAATTACACCAGGGCTGACAGGAAGAAAAAAAACATGGAAATGTTTACATGCACATAAAGCACCTTTAATTAAATTTGGTAGACTGCCTGTGACAATTTTCAAATGCTGAGATTTAAAAACGCTGGATTAGTGCTGCTTTTTAAAATACCAATTTCTGCTCTGTGAAAGTCAGAGCTGTCACCTATTGAAAATCCCTTTATCTTGCACAGGTCCAGTCAGCACACACAGTGTACAGTCAGCACACACACACAGTGCTGATCTCAGGTACAGTCAGCACACACAGTGTACAGCCAGCACACACACACAGTGCTGCTCTCAGGTACAGTCAGCACACACAGGTACAGTCAGCACACACACACAGTGCTGATCTCAGGTACAGTCAGCACACACAGGTACAGTCAGCACACACACACAGTGCTGATCTCAGGTACAGTCAACGCACACACAGTGTACAGTCAGCACACCCAGTGCTGCTCTCCACCAGACAAAAAAAATCTATGCTACACTCACACCATTCACAACTATCCAGCGCAAAACACCTAAGATTTAATTTACATCACCTCACCCTTTGCACAATCAAAAGCACACAGAAAAGTGAAACATGAATTGACCTACACTCACCTAAAGGATTATTAGGAACACCATACTAATATGGTGTTTGACCCCCTTTCGCCTTCAGAACTGCCTTA
>JAABNY020000141.1:153435-165688 GCA_015164015.2 Brevimyrus niger
TGGTCCCCCCCGCCCGCCCCCCCCCCCCCCCCTGCACGGGCCCCCCCCCCCGCACCCCCGGGGCGGGGAAAAAAAAGGAAACGCCGAGGGGGGGGGGGGGGGGGGGGGGGGGGCTTTGAAATGACAAATGAGAGGAAGTGTGGATGTTTACAGCAGGGCTACCCAACGCACCGGCAGGAAGGGGGGGCGCGCAGAGGCCCCGGATCCAAACAAGACAAAGGAGCAGCTGTTTAGGAACATCACCGACGGACTGACCGCTGCGGCTGCCCACAGTCTTCCTCAGGTCAGAGGGGTCACAGTAAGTCACAGACACCAACACCCCCAAAACCCCAAGCGCTGTGCAGGTTGCGTGTTGATATGAGCCAGTGACGCTTCCTGCTCTGGCGTGTGGAGTGACCAGCTTACGGACGGCCATGCTGAGGAATAACAGGATCCCTATTCCAGTCCAGGATCCCTATTCCAGTCCAGGCTTTCCAGCAGCCTAGCGATTCCATTAATTAATCAGAACAGCTCCCAGGCTGAGGGCAAACCCAGAGAGTTCAGGCCGGACCACGTGGCCCCCCATGAAGGCTATCTGAAGGTAGGGCAGCAGAAAACTGGGGGGCGGCCTGCTCCCAAGGTACAAACAGGCCTGCCCAGATTTCCGCTCTTTGGATCGGAGTCTGCAGGACCGGCAAACAGCACAACAGTACATTAATAAAACTGGAATCCCTGCTCTCCTTCCTGTATCAGGCAGTGTCATTATTGAATTATGGCCAGAATCATCAGAATACAGAAGACCGGCTGTAATGGGAGGGGATGCCCCCCCCATGGCAGCCCAGCTCGGGTACATCAGACCCCCTCCCTTTCCAGGGCCTCTTCACCTGTCCTGCACAGCCCCCCCATCCCCAAGGTTTCCCTGGCTAGACCCCCCAAGCCCACACAGCTGCTCAGTCTATTCCCTTAATTTTTCATTCCCCCAAACCTTCCTTCTCTCTCTCGTCTCTGTTAAAATAAAAACGGGACATAAATAATACAGGAGGAGGACAAGCCACCGCGTTTACTTTTAAACCCCCTTTAAGGAGGATTACAGATGACAATTATGAGTGCAGTCGGGGGGTGGGGTGGTGGTGGCGGGGGCTTCTTACAATGCTGTACACGCCAGGGAGGTGGGGAATGCAGGGGTGCGGGGGGCAGAGCTCTATATACTGAGGAGGGGCAGGATGGAGCGGAACATGCAGGATGGAGAATCAGCCCGTCTCTCCCTCCCCCATGCTATCACTCTGCTTGTCTCCCTCTTTTCCACATTCACTCCCCCCCCCCACCCTACACACACATTCTATCAAATCTCCATCTCCCCCACCTGACTCTCCCCCCATTCCCCATTACCTCCAGATCCCACCAGGGAGCGCCGTGCGTACCTGACGGGCAGCGTCCGGTCCCCTTTCCGACGATCCATCTCCCTCTGTGGGACAGGGTACCAGCGGAAGTTGAGCTTCCAGTTGAAGCCGCCGTAGGTCATGTCGGAGCCGGCCATGTACTCGAAGGTGTCGTCGCTGATCACGTCGATGATGGGGCACACCACGGTTCTCCTGCATGCGGGCCGCACGTGAGTTTCCACAAGCGCACAATCGACGAGCCTTAAACACATCACCGCGGGACAGTCGCACCATTTCCACGCCCATGGGGTGCGACCCCAGCATTGCGGTCGTTAACACGACACCTTGGTAAGATTCAGACGCCCGTTTTCTCGCATTAAAGTGACGTTAAACTCGGGCAATGACATCATACAAGCACACCCTATCGAGAGTGAAGGGGGATGGTGATTTTATGGGTGCCTGGGGGGGGGTCCTTTCAGGTATGAGACCGCTTCTGAAGCACCAAAGCTACCCCCACCATGTGACAATAGAATGACCTCACCCACTGCACCATGTAAGGCCCCACCTTTTCTATCTGTCTTCCGGACAATCTGAGGGACCGACTGATTCCATTAAGGTCGGGTCCATAGTGAGACCATTTTCTAATGGTCTTTCTAAGTCTTGCTATCCCGGTAAATGCTGATCTAAGTCCAGGAGGACGCCGCCACGTTTCTCAGACTGTCAGAGTATGCACAGCACTCCACACACACTCATCCACACGAGTGAAGTGCTGAGAGCAAGGATAAGATGTTCCTGGATGCCAACAGCAGCAGCAACAAGCTAAGGAATCAATCTGAGCTCGGTAGGCTGAAAACAGCAGCCAATCACAGTTTCCCTCAGCAGGGCCACGCAGACTGACCCCAGAACAGGGCAATCAGTGCCGAAATAGCAGCCAATCAATGCTCCCCTCAGCACAAACTCGAAGGTTGACCATAGAACAGGGAAATCAGTGCCAAAATAGGAGCCAATCACAGCTCCCCTCAGCAGAGCCCTGCAGGTTGACCGCAGAACAGGGAAACTGGTGCCAAAACAGAAGCCAATCACAGCTCCCCTCAGTCCCACCCTGCAGGCTGACCCCAGAACAGGCAAATCACAGCAGCCAATCACAGACTCCAGTCCAGAACATGTCAGTTCAAAGGAAAACTGTGGGCGAACAGGCTGCCACACACAGTGTGGGTGGTGATTACAGCATAACACACGGAGAGGGTGAGAAGGTAATTAGCAGAGTGAAACAAACAGGGGGAGGAGCTCTGTGCTGGTGGCCTCGCAGAGCACCCGCAGGGGGCGGAGGCTTGTCACCAGGAGCACAGCAGACCTGGGGCACCGTCTGCAGCCTCCGCCCACACAGCACGAGACGTCAGTCTGCTCTGTGATTACCCAAGTCAAGGGACATTTTAGCACTGGCGGTGCTGAAAGCGTAACTTCATATAAAAATAGTCCAATGTGTTGAAAAGGTGGGGGTCATCTGCATTCTGTCAGCAGCCCCCCCCCCCCCAGAATGTCTGGGTCATGGGCTCCAGCGGAAATACGCTCCGGTACCACGTGACATGGCCCCCAGCCACCTGCCTTCATGACACGCTTGTCGCTACACGAGCAGAGGCAAGTCGCCGCTCCTCTGGAGTCACACTGAGGAACGGGGTGAGGGCGCGAGGAGAGCCTGCCTTCCTCTCCAATGTGCTCCATGCTGACATCACCAATCCTGGCTTTAAAACAAACGATGAATATTTCTGTCAGAAGCAAGCCAGGATGTGCTCTTAAGGAGCAAAGAAGATGAAAGCCACCTTTAACACCTCAGTCTCCCGTCTCCTGCCGGAGGCATTCTCTGAACCTGGCTTAGAACTGCTTAGGAGGGGACTCGGCAAGAAACTTTTAATCAGGACCTCGGCCGTGTCGCACCCCTCTTCACTTACACTTTTATCATTCGCGTTTTTTTTCTTCTGAATGACTAAGGTCCCATGATGCAATCTGCTCAGTGACAGCGGCAAGCAGTGCATTCTAGGTTTTGTAGTCCTTAGGGCAACTAAATGAATGACGGCAGGTGGTTAAGGCTGTGTCTTCACTCCCTAGTCCTGAACGTGGAACAAGCGTGGCGAATCAGAGATATAAAGACCATGGCAACAAGGGAACACAGCAGATGGGAAACAGGATGCTGTAGCCAACAGCCCAAAAAGAAAAATCCGCTTTTAGTTAAATCCCCATGGTCACCTGCCCTCTCAATTCCACCTCATTTGATGAAAGCTCTTAAATCTAGATCCTAAATCCAAGACTTAAACAGAATTAATGCCGTTCTAAAACATAAAGGATCAGGTGAATTTAGTGAGAAGCGTGATTCAGGACACCAGAAAGTCACAGAATTTTAACATCAAAGAGACGACAGACCTGAAAGCAGTGGTTTGCTAAGCAGTAGACGTGAGCTGAGAAAGACCGGGGCTCCTGGTCCCACGTACCTGTCAATTTTGATTCGGGCAAGCAGGGGCTCCAGCCAACCGACAGTGCATTCACAGTGGGCATCCAGGAAGGTGATGACCTGGCCCGTGGAGAGCGAGGCCCCCTTCAGCCGAGCACGGATCAGCCCAGACCGCTGCTCCATCCGCACCACCCGTACCGGCACCTCCAGCTTCCGCACGTACTGCTCCAGCGGGCGTTTCAGGAAATCTAGCACATAAGAACAAGGTGGACAGGATGAGACGCGGGTGAGGTGGACAGGAGGAGACTGAGATGGACAGCCGTTCAGAAGATGGGAGAAGACAGGGTAGGACCAGCTTACGGAGGGATGGATGGGAAGAGACAGAAGTGGGCAGACTACCAGAGGGAGAGACGGGAATAGTAAGAGGGGGGGCAGCCTACCAGAGGAACAGACGGGAGGAGACAGGGGTGGGCGGCCTACCAGAGGGACAGACGGGAGGAGACAGGGGTGAGCAGCCTACCAGAGGGACAGACAAGAGAAGACAGGGGTAGGCAGCCTACCAGAGGAACAGACAAGAGAAGACAGGGGTGAGCAGCCTACCAGAGAGACAGACAAGAGAAGACAGGGGTGAGCAGCCTACCAGAGAGACAGACAAGAGAAGACAGGGGTAGGCAGCCTACCAGAGAGACTGACGGGAGGAGAAAGGGGTGGATGGCCTACCAGAGGGACAGACGGGAGGACATATGGATAGCTGCATGAATGTGTGGGTTCTGGGCTCTTCATAGCCATGGGCACTAAGAATGGTGTTAGTGTGTCAGGTGAATCCTGTGTAGGAGGCATATTCAGGATGGGTAAAACAGCCAAGTGAGCTGCTTATTCTGACGGATGCATAATCATCATAAAGAACCCATATTCCTAAGCGCCAAGACTCATTTTTATAAGTATAAACAGCAGATCAGAGCACAGAAGTCACAGCCCAAGGCTAACCCACAATGCACTGCTTCCAGGGACACCAGGGTCACACTGTAGTGTCCTTTAGCGACAAATGCTTGGCAATTCTTTCCAGACAGAAATCAATGGGGAACAGAATCCAACAAAGAGCCGACCGGCACAGAGCTTGAGAGCTGTGAGAGTGAGCTTAGTGAATCCAAAGAGAACTATCTAAAAAAACCAATAACAACAACTCACAGCCGTAGCTCCACTTACAGCCCAAAGCCAGAAAGAAATGCAACAGAATTAAACTGGAATGGATGAAGGTTTCCACTGTCGTTTATGTCCCCCGCGGCACAACATTTTCATCTACTGGACATCTTCTCAACACCCTATGCACATGGAAATGTCACAGAACTTAGAGGCATCCTCTTTATTCTTGATGGTCCAACTTCAGTAGGTTAATCGGGCCACTGGGAATATGAATCTGAGTGACCAGACAAAAGGGAAAATTAACAAAGAGGGGAGCTGTCAAACGGCTGAGTTGGGGTTGTGGGGAGGTGGACAGTCAGACTCCTCAAGCAAAAGCTGAGTGTTGGGAATAGCTGGTAAAGCAGAAGCTGAAGAACAGGACGTGATGACAGAGGATGCCGGAGCAGCCAGGAAAGGTCCTAAACTACCTTCACACAAAGGAACAAAAATGATATTGTTCATTCTGAGCCTCCAGACAGGTACGGGGGTGGTCCAGAAACCAGCAGACACCACATGATCAACACCTACCAGCATCGAGAGGGATTTCCATTCCCAGCAAGTTCCATGGAGTTGAGGCTCTGGAAAAGACTGACTGGTGATGACCAAGCTCTTAAACAGGCATTCTGCGGAGCAAAATTCAGCTTGGCAAAGTCAAAGTTGGCCTTTGGGGTGAGCAAAATCCAAATATTTAGCATAGCGAGGTGTGATAAAAACCAATGATGCAGCACTGCCAGATGCATCCTGAGCTATCAGATAACTAAGCACAGCTGGCTTCCTGCTCGCCAGCTCAGCCTGCACCATATGAGTAACACCACACAAGACCAGGCAATAAAACACTACTCATAAGCAGAAACTCGTCTTCCCCGAATGAGCGGCGCGCTTCTCGGACCCGGCTCGCCCTGCGTGCGTCAGCATGCCGGCAGCCTGCAGGCTAAATCGATGGGCTTTGCGGCTGCAGGGTGAGATAAGGAGGATCCTGAGGCCCAGAGCTCCTCCCTCTCAAGCAGGAGATGCGCAGACAGCCCAAGCCTCCCACTGCAAAGCCCGACACGCTCGCTGCAGTCTCTGACAGGATTTACCTACAGGCAGCGAACTACCCTGACGACCTCATTCCCAAGAAGCACAGACACTGACGTCTTTGTTATAGGATATCCTGACTAAAGTGAGCCAATTTACCTTATACGCAGATGCCAAGGAATCAATTATATATAGCACTGTATTTCCACAGAAATTGACTAAGACCTACAGGGGACTTCAGTATGTAAAAACGACGCTCTCAATGCCCCAGCTCATGTTTTGCAGCCTGCAGTGAGGGAATCGTGTACCAAATTGGGGTGGCACACTCTGGCCGAGCAGCATGATGGGAGCGCGTCCTCAGCCCTCCCCACCCCCATTTATCGTCGGACATGTATCTGGGTCATTTGTTTTTTTGGGAGGTCTGCACTGTGCCATAACCGGTGAGGGTAATGACAATCTTTGGACTGAAGGAAGTGTCAAAGATAATGTGTAGATATGGTGTCTCTCCTTCCCTTAAAACATGCTCTCCCCCCCCCCCCCCAAAGGTTTATTATACTCATTAACCCTAATTAAAAACCAGGTCCAACCTGTTGAGCACAGCCTGGAGCATCTTCTATGCCTTTCAGCTGCCCGGTCACGATGCCATGAGAAGGAACCTGAACTCCTTGATGACGCCGGTGCTTTTGGCAGCTTCCTGCAGGACCGGGCTAACTTCACTCTGGGACCCACAACAAACAGGGGACTCCAGGAAAAGTGAAAAGTCATGGAGATCATGTGAAGGTAGGTACTCCTTGGGGAATGTCCCACATCTCCAATAAGGTCTGGGGCTGGTCCCCGAGCTCAGACTGACCCACAATGTTCTATTGTACACACGCCCAACAAGATGACACATCCCTACAGCAAGGGTGTGGATTTGGGTATTTCAAGATGGGGACATTTCCCCATCGAAACTGTGACAGAACAGTGTTTGTTAAGGGGGCAGGCAGGCGGGCCCCTACCAATGTTTAAACCAAACCAACGCCCTTGTCCTACAGAATGTCCTACGACTCCGGCATTTACATGAGGCTGTAGCCTCTAAAAATCTTTGCTGGAACCTGTAAACTAAGCGTTCTAGAAAACTCGCAGACCTAAGGATACAGGGACAAGACAGCATCTGCATACAGGTCCATTAATCATGCAGTCTGTCCAACATTTAACCTCCTGAACGCTTGCAGAATAACAGCAAAGTGAGCAGTGACGTCTCCACATGGCTGACCAGCCCCGTCAAACATCAACAGGGGATTCACAGCTCAGGGGAGACTTCGTAAAGGAAAGGTTTTTTCCCTCCCTCACTCTCTTATCTCTTTGGCGCCATTGCTAATGAGGTACAAGGGAGTTAAAGCAGCTCAATTTTAAACATTTGCTTTCCTAAAGCAAACAGCGGTGGAGATAACCGTCCGATTAGGAACAAGTTCGGCAGTGGGCTGTTAGCATTCGAAGCTGTGACTCTTTGCGCCTTTCGGAGTAGAGCAAGGACAAGGGCTCATTCAGATATCCCATCATGCTGTGCTTTAGTATTCCTGCCAGGACCGCAGATTACCATGTAGCCCATTTCAGACTGTGCCAGTAACAGCATGCACAGCAAATAGGGATTTCTGTTTTTATTTATTTATTTATTTTTTAACTGGACTCGGGACGCGAAAACGATCGCGTTGAGCAGAAACATGTCCTCCGCAGAACGATTATGTCTGAGCTGCCTCTCCACGATCCCAGTCTTACCCTAATAAATATCTGCGCTCATGTTGAGCAGAGAGCAGCAACGAGGCCATCAAAGCGTCAGAAAGTACATGGAGGACATTTCAAATCCCCGTGGAGTAAATGTTAGGAGAGAGGGTCTAAACCCTTAGTGGAGAGGAGCAGCAGGCAAACGGCCTCCTCCCGGCGGCCTTCTCCCAGCAGCCTCCTCCCAGCAGCCTCCTCCCAGCATCCGCATAAACTCACAGTAAACGCAGGCCAGCGCCATGCCAGCAGGACAAAGAGCTGAAGCTTATAGTACAGAAGGAAACGTCTGGGATCAGAGAGACAGACCGTAAACCTGTCTTCATCCCTAAAACACGGAGTGAGTCACGAGCGGAAAGAATGCTGGCCCCATTGTGCAAGTGGAAACTTCTTTTTTTTTATAAACCCATACACTGAGATGGTGAGGGGAAAGAAAGTGTAATAAGCTTCCAAAAATAGAAGAAAAAAACAGGATGTTAATGGGGGTCTTATTATTTTTGCAGCGTGCCTAAATGGCCAGCGGGAGTGTGGAAAGGACGTTCTGAGACATACATCCTTGGGCAACGTCCAATCTTGATTCACCCTCCTGGTGGGAGCTCTTAGCCACACTGGTATGTTTGTGCGCGTGACACACTGGGGCAGAATAGGCCCCCACTCATACAAGGTGAGCATTTATAATGATCCACCTGACCTTCTGGACCTCCTCCACTCTGAGATTCATGGTGGGGGGACATCATTACTTTAAATGTGAGACTGCAGCTGGGGCCTGACTGAGAAACCCAAGGCATGCTGGGAAGTCAAGAAGACTTACGCATGCACCATGCTCAGGGGGTGAAATCAAAAAGCCCACCCAGCAAAGCGGGCCCACTGTCAGCTGCTGTAATGCCCCCCCTTCCCCACCCCCCAGAGTGGCACTGCCCTGGGAAAGACAGAATCTGGTCAGAGCCCATCTGTCATGGCGTGGCTGCTGGGGGTATCAATAGAAAATGTGTCACGCTGAAACCAGACAGTCCCTGTTCCCTGAGGTTATGGAATCCATTTTTAAAGATTCAAACGACACCCCGAAACGTGGAATGGGTGCTGGTGAGTGTAACGAGAAATGAAAGAGCAGGATTCATGGGGAAAGCCAGTAACAAAACCACAGCGAGATGCTATCTGGGAGTCCATCAGAGTGGCAAGGGTTGCTTGACGGGTAGGGTAACAAGGCCGCCCACTGAATCCCACTGAAACCCACGGCCCCTGCGTCGAGGGGGAGGGGGCACTTCCTCAAGAGGACGGTGCAGGCTTGTGTTGGGATCCAGTTCATAGTTGGTCAAGCCGTAGCCTACATCCCAGACAGACCGTGCTGCCCTAATTTCTGCATTCCCTCCAAGGACCAGAGCAACTGTTAGACCTAAAAATGTGACCAAACCAAAGGAAAAATATAAAAAACCCTACTTAGAAGCACCTTCATCAGCCGGAACACTGAACACTGTACGACCCTGATCAATTTTCAATTTGTTGTGGGGCTGTCAAGACCTTCCATCGTCTGACCTTATATTTGCATATCCAGTTTCACCTATCAGGTCAGCTAAGCTACACATCGAGAAGGTCTTACGCCAGAGAGACCTTCACTGATGTTGAGAACAGGAGCTCTGCTAGAAGGGACAACTCCAGGATTTTAATTCCTGTCGCAGCCACATTAGGGCTCGGATTCGGTGATCTGCGGGGATGAACATCACCGCACGGTGTCATGACAGAGCTGCGGCGTGGAGGATCAGCGACATTCGCCCATCTCCCCGTTAGAGGCCGTCGACAAGCAGGCCGCCCCCTGTTCACCGAGTCAGGGCCACAATGAGGATCGAAGTCCTATTCAATGCGGCTTCGCAGCGGGCCGAAACGGAGAGTTCCTCCCGCGTGGCGTTACCAACGTGGAGCTCATTCAAGGCCGGCGAGCGGCTGAAGGTCTGGCTGGAAGAGGAGCCGGAGGAAGCACAAAGCTGCATTGTCTATCGCACTCGCCCTGGGGAGGGAAAACCACAGCGACTTTCAGTTTCTATAAAGGAGTCACTGATGGGTGGAGCGACTCCCTCGAAGGCTGAGGCAGAGGCTGAAAAGGGTAGTGAAAAGAGCAACACCTGCTTTCTCAATATGCTCAGATGTTTAAGAGGGAAATTTCCATCCTCCGCGATGGAAAACTCATACAGTACTGATATTCATGCATAAGTGACTTGGAACTTAGTGCCAGCCAATCAGAAGATTCGATGCCACTGCCACCTGCCTCCATGCTATCATTGGTTAGTAACTCAACTGAAAGCATTTCTGGACTGGCATGATGGCCGTCCCATTGACCCACAGCACGACCCGACATCTGCTTTTGGGGATGACTTATCCATTCAACTCAAACTCCCACCCAACACAAGGTTCTTACATCAGTAAAAGGTGCAGCGACAAATGTGGCAGCGATGAAAGATAGCGGTACTGATCATTTTGGACCAATCAGCAGAGGTAAGAAGCGTAAAAGGGGTGGGGCCATGCGCCTTCTGTCTGCCCGCGTTCTGCCACATACGGCTTGGCCGGGAACACAGAGACGAGATCCCGTAGGAGAGAGGTCAGAGCGAAGCGCGGCCCCTTTCTGGAACACTCCGTTTAAACGGTACGCTTCTCCAAACACACACACTGCCAGCTGGACAACAAACAGCTGAGCGGTGGAATCTTTAGCCCATCAACGCCGAGCACCATGACACCAGAAGACCCTCCCCCCCCACCCGTGCGTGATGCCCTGGGGACTGTTCACATTCCTGTCCATATCGATTAGTTTATTTCACTGTCTTCTTAAAAATGGTGTGTTTGGCTGTTTTTAACTAACAAGGGCAAAGTAAAGTCACTGGGCATTAATAATAATGAGGGCTTTTTGCCTCTCTGATGTGGTCTACTTATATTTCAGAGGGGTTCACTTAGTTAGTTCAACCTTATTTTACTGGTTTTGTGGCACAGTTTCTTTATTAACCGGATATTTATTCAGGCCTCAGTGATGCCTTCTGGATGTGACGGTGCAGAGTCCTGGAGAGTCACCACCCCCTGCGGACGGAGAGTCACCACCCCCTGCGGACGGAGAGTCACCACCCCCTGCACTGCCACTACTCTGACACTGGCTACTACTTTAAGAGTGACCTCCCTTCCAAGGGAACACATGCATATGTGTGCGATCAATCCGTACCAAGATAAAATCTGAAATATTGCGATACAAACTGGAGTGAAAGAGAAACTAAAAGCAGTCATTTTGGTTGAGATGATGAAATTGTCTTTAAATGGAAGCTCTTGCAATGGAAATGTCAACGGGTGTGTGTGTGTTTTGTGTATTCCAATGAGAAGGGAAAGTGCCCAGTGTCCCCGCTCCCTTTGCGTGGCCAGGCTGGAGACCCCGCCCACAGTGCCTAACTCTCTCACTGGCCAGGCTGGAGACCCCGCCCACAGTGCCCACCTCTCTCATTGGACAGCCTGGAGACCCCGCCCACAGTGCCCAACTCTCTCACTGGCCAGGCTGGAGACCCCGCCCACGGTGCCCAACTCTCTCATTGGACAGCCTGGAGACCCCACCCACGGTGCCCAACTCTCTCACTGGCCAGGCTGGAGACCCCGCCCACAGTGCCCACCTCTCTCACTGGCCAGGCTGGAGACCCCGCCCACAGTGCCCACCTCTCTCACTGGCGTCGTCCACCAGCACCAGCTCCTCCAGCAGGCGACGCGGCGAGCGGTCGATGACACTGTGCACGGTGCGCAGCAGGGTGCTCCAGGCCTCGTTGTGAAACACGATGACGACGCTCGTGCGAGGCAGCTCGTCCGGGTACAGCTTGTTCTTACACCTGGAGGGGGGGAGGGAGACGACATGTCACAAGGGGGACCCCAGCCTTCACCCAGTTCCTGTGAGCACATGGCGCCCACCCCTCTGACACCAATGCCCGAGTTTACCATGGTGGGGAGGTTTGAGTACAAAACATAACTGGCATTGAGAATAGTACAAAGATAGCCTTGGATAAGGTCACCCGAAGAGCGGGGCACCAGACGGGGACCCAGTGCCCCCAGCAAGCCAGCAGCACGCCTGCTTGGCGTCATGACTCTGCAGAGCACGGCAAAAGAACGATGGACCTGCTGTAGCCCTGACAGTGGGAAAACATAGCACCCATAATGCATGAGGGCCATATTAATCCACTACAGATGAATGCGCGCCATCATTCCGGCCATTAAACATACTTCCTGTGTGTGACAGAGAACAGCAGGATTCTGGGACAGCAACCCCCCTCCCCACCCCACTGGCCCATACCCTCCCAGTGCTCCTGCGGAGGAGGAGATGCTGGGAAAGTCAGCCGGCATTGAGCATGGTGATGAGAACTATTCCTCCTTCTGCCGAGCCCCCCCCCCCCCCCCCCCCGCCCCCCCCCCCCTCCCCCCCCCGCGCGCTCACGGCCTCCCCCACACTCACCTCCCCCCCTCCTCCCCCCCCCCCCCACCC
>JAABNY020000142.1:32221-45697 GCA_015164015.2 Brevimyrus niger
GTCCACGAGGGCCAGGCCAATGCGGGTCACTACTGGGCCTACATCCACGATCCGAAGCACAGCTGTTGGATGAAATACAACGACATTGCGGTGACGCGCTCGTCCTGGGAGGAGCTTGTGCGCGACTCGTTCGGCGGCTACCGAAACGCCAGCGCCTACTGCCTCATGTACATCAATGACAAGAAACCCTTCCTCATAGAGGGTGAGCCATCGGGTGGCGGGGCCTGAATATCTGGCCAGAAGGTGACCAGTTCATAATCATGCTGGTCTGCCCACTTGCTCTCTCACTTGGGTGGGGAGGGGGTGTTACTGGGCCCTGGGGACATTCAGGAGAATGTACCAAGGAGACTCAAGGTGACATTGTCTCAGGAGACCCAGAATTCCTTGCTACTCTCCTGACTTGACATACATATTTATCATAATTCAGATGGTCTCGGGGCACCCAAGAGTAGCCACCCGAAATTGGGGACAGTGCCATTTCAGAGTGGGTTTGGTAGTGTGGGTCACGGTGTTGTTGACCGCCGCCTCCTCTCTTCGCCTTCCCCTCCCTCTCCAGAGGAGTTCGACAAGGAAACGGGGCAGGTCCTCAGCGGCTTGGACAAGCTTCCTGCAGACCTGAAGCTCTACGTGCAGGAGGATAACCAGCTGTTTGATAAGGAGCTGCAGGAGTGGGACGCGCTGCAGACCCGCAAGGCCCAGCAGGAGAAGACGGCACCGGGCCGGCCTGCTGGCACCGAGCACAGGGACCCAGAGAGCCCTGGTGAGTGGACCCGAAGCCCTGATCGTTCTGCCTACCCCGAGGCGTGAATCTGTGCAAGGTCATGGATTGACGTTCCCCCCTTCCCTTACAGCCCCCCAGCAAGACCTGGAATACATGGAACAGCCCTCCCCGACGGACGACGGGCGGCACCTGCGTGAGGACACTCAGCGGGCCATCTCCCGGGCTGCGGCCGAGCAGGATGAAATGAGCCCTGAGGCCGTGCTCAGCACAGTAAGGCCCCATCCTCACGGGGCAGCCAGTACCGCTCAATCTGGCCTTGCTTTGGCTGCGGTGTTAGCGCCTTTAACGGGCTAGGAGGAGTTGGCGGTATAATTGGGACAGAACATGTTAGTGGTGTTAGCAGTTTTACCAGGGCAGGAGGTGTTAGCGGTTTTACCAGAGGTGTTATCGGTTTTACCAGGGCAGGAGGTGTTAGCGGTTTTACCTGGGCAGGAGGTGTTAGCGATGTTAGTAGTTGTGCCAGGACTGGCAGCGTTAGCGGTGTTAATGCTTTTACAAGGGCAGGAGGCGTTAGCAGTGTTTGTGACATTAGCAGTATTAGCGGTTTTAGCAGGTAGGTGGTGGTGGCATGATAGCGTTGCTAACAGTGTTAGCATTGGTAGTGGGGTCGATATGTTGGCTTTATCCCTAGCTGTAGAGGTCAGAAGTTTTAGTAGCGTTAGCCTCTGCTAACGGTAGGCTTCTAAATCTGAGTCCTTGCCTGACTTTCTCTTCACCACATTCATTTTGTTTCTGTTTTACCTTTTTTTTTGACGTCTCCTTCTCCCCCGTGCCCGCTTTCTCCCATCCGTCTGTCTTGTCTTTTCTTCACAGGCCGCCCCTGACGGCCCCTCCACACCCCCTCCCCCTCCCCCCGAGCTCGAGGGTAGCCCCTCTGGGGCTGCGTCCCCCGAACTCGCGGCGGAACCTTCCGGGCCGGCGCCCTCCCCCCACCGCGTAGTGGAGGTGGCCATCCCCCACGTGGGCACCTTTGTCATCGAGTCGGAGGAGGGGGGGTACGACGACGAGGTAGCGCCCCCTACAGGAGGCCCCCCTAAGTGGCTCTGGAGGCCTTTCTCATCCTGTCTTTCATGCTGGCGCATAGAAACAACAGAATCTGCATGAAGTGCATTTAATTTAAGGCTCCAGGATCAGCACTTTTATATTCGTGTGCGAAACGTGCTGCTTCCTGAACTGAACAGAGTGTCCTAACTGGACGCCTATCTGGCCACCTCCCGTGGCTGGGACTGGTGTCGGCCGTCACGTTTTAGAGGGGTGGGTAGTGGGGGTGGCGGGGTGCTTACTGTGTGTGAGGTCTCAGGCATCATGGTAATGAGCCTTCCTTCCTGGTTAGGCAATGCTGACCCCAAACATGCAGGGTGTCATCCTGGCCATTGACAAAGCTGGGAGTGTGTATGAGAAGGCGGGGCCAGAGGCAGCCTTCTTCAAGGTATATCACCCCCCCCCTCCCCTCCCCCCGCATGGTATAAGCACATCTCTTCATCCCTCTGCTTCTGCATGACCTCTGACCTGCTGGGCTTCTCCCCCGTCTCCCGATGACCCCCACCCCCCTTGAGCCGGCGCTTGGTCTGTTCCCGTTTCTTTCTCACTCCCGGGGCCCGGTTCTGATTTTCCGTGGGACGTCCGGCGGATGCGGCGGGTTGCAGAATGAGCGGCTCGGTTGCACCGCGTTCCTTCCCGCAGGCACGTGCCAGGCGGCTAATCCAAAGGCCGTCCGTGGTGGCGATGGTGACGGGCGGTGTGTTGCCCGATAGGTGTAGTAGCACAATGTTTCCACACGGTGGCACTGTAACTGAAACGGTGTTTTTTTTTTGCAGCAGATGTCTAACTGAACGTTTTGTCATGTCGTGCACAGGCTTTGCAGGGAAGTTGCATGAGCTTTGAGCGCTTGCGCGGCGAGCGAGTGTGTGGGCAGCCAGTGCGCCTGGTCTACTAACCTTCGAAAGCGGGGGCCTCGTGCCCGCCATCGAGCCGCGGTTTCAGATCTGCATGTTCGCTGCTCGGTGTGTAACCTGAGAGGCTGGTGGAGGGTCCCCGATAGTGTAAGAAGGTCCGGCAGATTTTATGCAGACAGGACGATTCATGGCAGCCCAAGCGGGCGTTGGACGTACAGACATGGTCACACCTCCCCATCGGCACGCTGGGTGATGGGTCTGCTACCTGTCGGCTTGTGCAGCATTCCTGATGGTTCCACCCCTCCGCCCGACCAGGCCTTCAAGGTGGAGTACGCCCGGCTGCTGCGGCTCGCCCAGGAGGACACGGCGCCCGAGAACGACCGGCGCCTCCAGCACGTCCTCATCTACTTTCTGCACAACCAGGCGCCCCGGAAGGTCCTGGAACGCACCCTGCTCATGCAGTTCGCCGACCGCAACCTGAGCTTCGACGAGCGGTATGGCACTTTTCAGAGAGGCGACGTCATCCTGCGCTTCGAAACGGGATGGGGGGGGGGAGAGTAGAGGTCTACCCTGAAGGTGTTCAGTTTGAATTTCAGCAGTTGGAATTCCTGTCACGCGTTTCGGTTCAGCAGTAAACAGCGTAGTGTAATTTATCTCCCCACCCCCCCATCGGGCCGGGGGGGGGGCCTCACGACCGCATAACCAAACCTTCCCCCAGGAGACTTTCTGTCATCCTGTCCTACATCTATCTGCTGTAGTACAGGATTACCGTGCACGCTGAAAATGGGCGATTTCGGCCGTCGATTATTCACGCCCTGATATTCTGTTGCCGACGAGCGCGGCTCAGTCATCCTGTTTCTCTCCCAGGTGTCGGAGTGTTATGAAAGTGGCACGTGCCAAGCTGGACCTCATAGGCCCAGATGAGGTGAACATGGGGGAGTATGAGGTGAGCCTGCCGCCTCGCATGCTTCTGGAAGTTTCTGGAGCGCACAGACAAGACGGCAATGGGGGAGAGGCTCCGCGCCGCGGCTGTGGTGGGGGATATGGTTTCATTCTCTCTCCCAAATGAGTCCAGCTTTGTACCCGCTGTGTTCCACAGATGTGGCACCGGGATTATCAGTCCTTCCGGGACACCACTGTGTTCCTCATGATCGGCCTGGAACTATTCCAGAAGAAAAGGTGAGTCGGAACGTCTTCAATTTCCAATTCATTCGGGTTTTGTAGTTCCCCAAATCCACCTGCAGGGGGCAGCAAAGCTTAAAAAAATTTCCCCACCGTTTCTGCAGTACCTTGCGTAAATCCACAGCATATATAACTCAGAGAGAGGCAGCAGTGATTTAGGTTGCACGGTGTGATTAAGATGTTCAGCTAGGTTGGTACTGGGTCATTCCTCTCGCCCCAGGTGTTTCTCGAGGGCTTTTCTTTTCCGCGGAGAGTGGCCGCTGGTCCTTGATACCTTTTGGGGATTCGTCTAGGACATGGCGCTATAAAAAAATCGCTTGTGGTTTTGGGGTCGGCGCAGATGGGGACACGACGAATGACGGCTCAGATCCGTCCCCTGACCGTGATTGTTACACTGGGCTGTGGTTTAGCAGTGTGATCCACTACCTCGGCAAGGCTCTTAGATCCATATTCTGATTGTATGTTCCAGAACCAATACACGGTACAATCCATCACCTCGATCTCATATACTCTGTTTTATGAATCCAATTGGTTCCTTTGCAGATGTCGCCCCGGTAACGCTGGTTTGTTTGTCCCACCCCTCACCCCCATGTTCTCAGCTATGTGGAGGCCTTGATCTACCTGGTCTACTGTTACCAGTACAACAAGGAGCTCCTGTCCAAGGGGCCATACCGGGGGCATGACGAGGAACTGATCGGCCACTACCGCCGAGAGTGCCTGTTGGTGAGCTGACGCCCCTCCCTGCCCACCGGGCGCGGATGGGGCTTGTATGCAGGAGGCCATGATACTGTCTTCCATTCATCCAGTCGCTCATTCACTCACTGAGCCCAAGTGAGCTCTTCTGCTCGTCAGCCGGGCCACTTCTCAGCTGTAAATCCGTCAGGCCGACGCGTCTCACACGCATGTAATGTGTCAGAACACACGCGTGTGTTGCGGGTAAAGGGCCCCTGAGCGCTGTGTCGTGTTTGTGACGCCCACTGGGTGCACAGTCGATCGTCAGCATCTGTGAGCGCCGCTCCCCACTCTGCAGCCCAGTCTCGGAGGGCGGTACGCGTAACACGACACCAACAGTGTGGGGGTGGGGGCCGTGTCCTGAGCCGACCTCCTCCGCCGCGCCCGGCCCACGTCGGGCCGCGTCTCCCAAAACCCCGACGCTCGCTTTTTCCGTCCGGCGTCAGTGGAAGTGCCCGATCCGTCCAGCATGCTGGGGAACCCGCACGATTACCGACAGCCCGGCTGGGACACGACGACTGGCCGACTGCGGGGCCGGTGTTCAGTGCTTTCAGTGTGCGATGAGGAGGGTCCCGGAAACCTGATCTGAGGGTGTGGTGGTGAGGGGGGGGGGGCACACATCACGTGACCACGGACGAAGCGGCAGTAGGTGACGAGTGGTAAAGCAGGCAGTTATAAATCACAGGTCGGGACCAGTGTTGGGGGGGGGGTAATAAATTATTGAGCGCTTAAGTGGAGCGGGGTGCGTGTCGTGCTGAGCCAGCAGCGGCTAAGAGGGCCCGGGGACGGGCATTTTTATGGCGCTGTGAAGGAGTGACTGACCCCCCCCCCCCCTCACACACACACACAGAGGCTGAACGAGCACGCGGCGGCCATGTTCGAGTCCGGCGAGGACGCCGAGGTCAGCAACGGCCTGAGCGTCATGAACGACCTGCTGGTGCCGTGTCTCCCCCTGCTGCTGGCCGACGAGAGCGAGGAGAAGGACACTGCAGCCGTGGAGGATATGAGGAACCGCTGGTGCTCCTACCTCGGGCAGGAGATGGAGCGTGAGTCACGGGTCTGGGTGGGGGGGTCCGCTCTCCCGGCCGTCGCTAAACACTTCATCGCAGGCGCTGCCAGCGAGGGCAGAGTCACCGAAGAGCTCATGTGGGAATTTCCTCAAGGGGCGGCAGCTGGGCACTTGTTCATGTGGTGTCACTGCTTCCCCCGTTCCTCATTGGTCGCCCCCGCGTCAGGTGGCTTGAGATCCGCACACTTTGATTGGTCGCATTAAGTTCAGCATTGTGCCCAGCCATGATGCTCCCTGAGCAATCAGAGCACCCTGTTACTCAGCAAAGACGGGGTCCGTGGACCGCCTAGAAGCTGCTTCTCTGGCCTGGCCTTCATCCGCGTCAGGTTCCTTCAGGAGAACCTTCCAGAAACACACGGGAGTTGAAGGCCGGGGTCAAACCAGGCCCCAATAACCACCCCCCTCCCCTGTCGACCCCTCCAGCTCACCTGCAGGAGAAGCTGACCGACTTCCTGCCGAAGCTGCTGGACTGTTCCACCGAGGTCAGGAGCTTCCAGGAGCCGCCCAAGCTGCCCACCTACTCTACCCTGCAGCTATGTGAACGCTACGCCCGCATCATGGCCTCCCTGAGCCGGACGCCCGCCGACGGCAGATGAACCGCCCGGCCGCTCAGCCGCCCGCCAAACATGCCCACTCACGGACCCGTGTCAGCCCTCCGCCGGCCCTCGCCTCGCCCCCTGCTGGCCGCGGGTTGTTCTGCCTGTTACTTCAGTTTTTTTCCCCTCCCTTCCCAGTATTGCTATAGGTTTCATTATCGTACTTTTATTCCTCTTTTCAGTTATCCTGTCAGCAACTGCGACAGCAGGAGGAGTGTGGACATTTTAAAAAATACATTTAAAAAACTTAAGCAAAAAAATGTTAAAATGTAACGGCACCACTGCATTACTAGACGCCCAGTGCATGCTGCTCCTGCGCAAACGAGGTTGACTTTTTTTATTTTTAATTTAATGACGGAGTATTGTTTGGTTGCCCCCACCCCGTTGCGCCCACCTGCCCCCTCCCTCCCCCGTCTGTCAGTGTTATCGCCCTTCACCCAGCCCCATGGTGGATCATGGGACGTCGTCCGCAGCGGCTCCCTCCCCCAGGACTGCGCCCCTCCGCCAGGCTCCGGCGCCACACCGCGGCTTGTTAATACTCCCAGAGAATAAAGTTTTATTTATGGCCCTTTTCGGCCAAATAGCTGCTGCTGACGTGGTCTGTCGTATTTGTGGAGGCAGAGTTGGCTGGGGGGGGGAAGTGTACCGGTACTTTTCCAGCGGATAGGGGACGGTGATCCCCCGCAGCGCTGATCCCGGCGTCCTGAAGCGGGTCCGTCAGATAGACACGGGGGTGCCGACGCTTCTCCTGCCTCTTGTCCTGCATGTGTATCCCTGACTCCATCGGAAACAGGCATATACCCCCGATCTACGGCATAGCCTGCATCTACATTTATTTAGTAAACGCTTTTGCCCGAAATATAAAGACGCCACGGTGCTTTTGTGGTGTTTGACGCAATGTCAAAAGGTTCTCAACAACAAAGAACACATTTTAATGTATTTTACAGATTATTAATGTCGTTGTTGGAATGTTTTTTAGTTTTAAATTATATCCACAATCGTGAACTCAAAAGTTTATAAATATATTTTCTGCCATAATCTATTAAGCGAACGATAAACAGCTAGCGTCAAATGCAAACAGGACATACATTTATCTGCGTTTTAATGGCGCCGGAGTTCATTTTTGCCCCCAATCAATGTTGGAACAGACTGGGCACCTCTTCACTCCCCGTTAGTGACGCGCTGGTTTTAAACACTTCCTTTAATCGCACGGAGTCGCTGCAAAGCATTGATAATTAGATTATGATCAGAAGAATTCGCAGTGTATTTTAATGTGAATACTACTGACCCCTCCCTGGAGGAAAAGCCCAAATCGTATGTGCCGCTGGCTGAAGGCGTCAAGTTTATAGACTAAGTCTGTAAATTAGAAAATTGTTGGGATTTGCCGGAAGTCCGTCAGGTTCCTGTGGGGATGATTTTAAATTCAAGTTGAACACTTGCTTAGGTCATGGTTCATATTGCAATATAGTTCTATATGGTTTGCAAACGCTTCCGGGTGGCCCTCCTACACTCCAAAAACAGGGAATTGGTCGCTGCATATTATCCGTAGTTTATGGATGACTGGCTTCAGAGATAATTCAAATAATTAACGCAGAACATTTGAGCGCTATTTTATGGGTTTTAAAAAAATCATATTTTGATTTGTGATTGACGTTATGAAGGGATCACTACGCAAAATATATATGTGTGTGGAGCGACCTCCGAAAATGATAGGAATTATACTGCAGAACCTGGTACAGGTTACACTTGGTTTTTGGTAACTATATAAATACCGAAACGTGGACCTCCGCAGTAATGCGAGGCATGTGGCAGGATAACATAAACTTTAAATTTATTTGAATAGCAGTACATACTTCGTTTCTTGGGTGGGATATTTTTTTATTTTGTGTTTACAGGCATCGTAGCGCTATTCTCCCTCAGGGTCAACAAAATATATATGTCTAAAACCATCGCCTGTTTCGGCAATCAGTGTGAACGTTTATTTATTTATTTTTTGCTAGTACTCTCCCCGTGATATTTATTAACTGCGGCGATATGAAACTGCAGTGTGTGTGTTTTATTGAACAATTATTGTCTGTCCTCACCGCAGTCACCAGAGTGATGTTATTTTCACTGTCCTGCATTGCGGCCAGAGCAGAACAGGGTTCAAAAAAGGGAGGGGTGATAATGTGTGGTATGATTATGCTTAAATGTTAAATAGTGGCATCAAATAACACATTCCCTTCTTAAAGTAATGAGTTCCACATTCGATGTATTACCTTTGTCTGTGGTGATATTAGTATGTGAAAACATTTTCATTGCAAATACTGCCGCTGTAATTTTACAGTTGATAAGTGGTGATTATTTTGTTGCCAAATAGTAGACAATATTGCACTTTAAAATAACTCCTTAACACTGAAAATGAAGCTATCCCCAGACAGGCATCAGTTTCTCCAGTTACCGGGCCTCTCTGGTAATCAGGTTAGGGTAGGTAATGAGGTTTGGCTGCGGTGGTGAATCGCGGCTATTTCCGGCAGCTTCTCTGCCTTTTTATGATCAGTCCTCTTTAAAGTGCAGACAAAATATATCTGTTCAAAATGACTCCCCCCCCATCCCCCACCCCCATTCCCATTTCTGGCCTGTCACACTTCAGTGATAACAGCCAGACGTTTCCATGGTGATCTTTCATTGTTTGGGCCGTCTAGACACCGGTGACACCTGACTGTGGCCTCTCAAAGCCTGCAAAGATCCGGTTTGTCTGGAAATCAATGGCAGGGCTTTGGGGCTGCCGTCCCGGTCCCCGTCGTAAGGAGATATGAGCCGATCTTCTGTCCCCTCCTTCCTGATACCACCTTTTTCACTTGCTCCTTGAGGTTCTCCGGTCTGTCTGCTCAATGTTGGCGGTTTCTGATGCCGCCTTCGTCTCCCCCTTGAACACCTCTACCGTTGCGACTCATCCAGCAAATTTGAAGCGTATTAGCGCCTGTGTTTATACTCATGGATAATTCCAGTGACCATATTTAGTCATTGATTTGAGGCTCGTTCTCTGACTCGGATGGTAATTGCGCCAGGAGAGTGTTCTGACAGAGCACTAAACCGGGAAGATAAGCCAAACTGGCATCAGCCAGCCGATCACATTCTGGTGAAATTACTTCGGATCTGCCGCGCGTTTAATCAGCTCATTTTGGCCCCTTTGTCCCTGACCTTCCGGAGAGTCAGCCTGGATTT
The DNA here is from genome assembly GCA_015164015.2 of Brevimyrus niger. NCBI lineage: Eukaryota > Metazoa > Chordata > Actinopteri > Osteoglossiformes > Mormyridae > Brevimyrus > Brevimyrus niger. The sequence goes on from JAABNY020000142.1 coordinate 41,684, forward strand.
TCTCTTTTGCGATTCCCTCCCGAATCCAGCCAGTTTTCCAGCGAGTCCCAGCCGTGATGATATCGACGGTTTCTTGACACACCTAGTTGCGTGTTATAGAAACACACCATTTCTGAGACACGCATGTATTCCCACCCATGGTGGTGAGACACCCTGGTTTGATGGTTTCTATGACACCTCACATCCTCACGCCTTCATCCAGAGCAAAGGATAAATCTGAACATCTTTGGGGCATTTTTCAGCTCCGTAAACGGACTCCACCCACTCGGCTAAACCCCTGGTTGGTTGAGAATGGACCAGCACCAGCTTTCAAAGGGGGTCAGTGCTGGTGCTTCTTGTTTCACTGCACTGTATCTCCGAGTTGGAGAGCAAGAAATCCTGTCTGGACTATCTGGGCATTTCCCAGCTTATCGCCAAGCTGTGCTCTGTAGTCCAATGGGTCGGTCAATGGAAGGTTGGGGTTTTCATTGCAGTTAGACTCTCTGCTGAGGCATGCTGGGAAATTTGTGGGGTGGGGGGGGGGGCGAAGTGCTCTCACAGAATGCCACTTCCATGGAGACGCAACTGAGCAACATTCTGTCTGCTGGACAATCAAGAGGCATGTCGGTGTTGCCACCCAAGCCAGACTGTTACCAGGGCACCTGCGTCAGCCAATCCCACACCGGCACTCTGTTCCTCAGCCAATCGGTGACTTAACCGTTGAGAGAGCTCCTTTGTATGGGGTCGTAATGAATTTTTGTTGTCTAAATGGCTTTTTAGATTATCTTCTGGCTAATTACTGCACAGGGCGGGACCAGGGCGGCTTGGCTAACGGTACCTTCACTCTGGCTGCACACGTCCTCCTAGTCCTCTGCTCCTTTTTTTGTTATTAATTCACTCGCTGGCGTGGTGGTGTGACTGCCTCTTTCGTCTATTGGGGGTCAGCACCAGCCATCCCATTAATGCCCCCCTGTCGTGTCCTTTCTGCCCCCCACCACCCCACCTTCTATCTGCCGTCTGTCGTCATGCAGTGTTTGATCTGATTTTGGTGGTGCTGGGGAGGTGGGTTTGGGGGGGGATGCCAGTTTAGGTTCTGTCTGCACAAATGGAGCGACGGAGCAGAGGAGAGCCGGACCACGGACCGGACCGGGCTGGACTGGACTGCCCTGAAGGTGTTAATGTTGGGGGGCCGCGTTTGCCCCATGCAATGTACCCTCGCTCCATTCCAGACATGTACAGAGGTGAAACTCACGGCTGATGAAACTGGACGTCAGACCTTATTCCATCGTATTTAGACAGATCTGGCGACGGAAAGAAATGTAACCAAATTCTGGATATGTTACAAAAGGGGCCCTGTCAGTGTTGCATCATGGGGGATTTTCTGATTTAACGTCGGGTTATCCTGTCATGCTGACGCACGCCGGCGACCCACCGCGGCCTGAGGGTTTGTGGGCTCTGGGATGGACCTCTAAGCTCGACTTAGCAGGAGAGCTGGTTCTGTCTGAGTGACAGAAAAACATTCACGAGATCAACCCTGGGCCAGAAATGTCTGCCTGCCCTCCAGCTCATAAATTAAGGTTTCTGAGAATCCATTCATGTTGGGGAGGCTGATTCAGTTACAGCTCAGCGGCCGCAAACCTGCGCTTTCCGTGAGTCGACGCTGTTCTCAGAACGCATTCCAGTTAAGGCTTAATGACACATAAATCAGCTTCTCCTTTTAAAGTGTTTATGTGGCTGGTGTTTTATGGCCAGTCTTAATGTTGTTTTCCTTTTCTCGTCCAAAAATAAATGGCTTCCCTTTAACCGTCTCGAAATATATATTGAGCGGGTATTTTCATAAAAAGTAAACGTTCCGCATGAATACTTAGGAAACTCAAAGAATGTCCTTTAAACGTTTGTGAGGTGTGCTACACTAGCTCCTGGCGTGACCAAGCTGTGAATTTGGGCTGTCCTGAGATGAGTTACACAGCATGCTTTCCCCAGTGCAGGTCAGGTAAGGCTCTTTTCCTGCTGGTTACACGGCAGTTCCTTTCCTGAGCAGAAGAGGGCGCCGTGTCAGGTGTGAGTTGAACAGTTGTCTGGGGTCCACGGTCACCCGCTGGGCTCTGCTTGGGGGCCTGGGGTCCGGTCAGTCCAGTGTGCCATTTTTGGCATGAAGACATTGCGGTGAGTGGGCATGTACCAGACTTTGGGGCCTGGCTCATTAAAACCACACAGCGGTAAATCCTCATTTAATGTCGTTTATAGTCAGTCCCCCCCCCCCCCCCACCTCTCAATATATCAGAATAAAACTTACAGAGGGACGATACGCCGGCTAGTGTGTTGTTTTTTTTTGCACGTTGGGCTTTATGTAGGAGCCCTGAGCCAATTGGCTGGGTGGCTGGGTAACTTGCGTCGAAGGTATTTATGAGGTTGTCCTCAAGAAACCTCCTCCACCTCTACAGAGTGATGTACGTGACGTTCGTCTTAATTTCGCCGTTGCGTTTCTGGAAAGTCGAACCCCCCCCAAAGAGCGATGGCCGTCGGTACGTGGCCAGACTGCGACGTGAGCCGCATTAATTACCGCTGCTTCAAACACACATGCTTTCCGTTATACTGGGGCCGTATTTGACAGCGATCCTTTGAAGTGGGGAACCAGATACGGAGACTCCAAACAGACTCTGTTATGTTTAATATGTTTGCTTTGGGTCGAGGCCGTCGCTTCAATTTGGCTTCATCCGCCGTGCTCGTTCTATACCGATTTGTCCTGACAGGCCACTCTGGTTCTGGAGACGTTGGCTGTGGGCCCTTGGCGATCAAACCGTATTAAACTGCATCCCCTTTGAGCAGATTTGAGTTTAGGCTCTCCGGTCGATACAAGGGAGGGTCAGGCTCCGGTCGTGCCTTTGCTTAGGCAGACCGCACCGCCCTCAGTCCGCATCTATTAAGGCACGCCGCGGATCCGTTGGATTTTAGGCGTCCGGGAGATGCCCGAAACGCAGTCCATACGAGGAACCCGGCGAACGTATCTGTAGAGGCGTGTCGCAATCAACGACACTCACCAGGACTGGTGTAGTTTCCATTCGACGGATTCGAGTGAGCCTGAAATCTCCGAACCACACGGATGGCTGTTGAGAGTAGAGCGGGATGTGTTCAGCGTATGGGCCTCATTCTGGACTGGAGACAAAACAAACACCAGCTTCTCTCTTTCTCTTCTCTCTCCTGCTCTTTTTTCCAGCGACTGAGGTCAGCGAGTGTGTTTCCTTCGAGGACCCTGCCCCTCCTGCCATTGCGGGGTTTATGCCGAGAGTCGTTCTAACCGTACGGGGCTCTTTCTGTCGGTAACTAGTTACCTGTTCCCGTAGAGCAGCCCATTGCGGTAACTAGCTACCGTTACAGTTTGCTCATATTTTCCTGGGGGGGGGGGGGGGGGGGGGTCTTTAAGATTATGTTTAATAGACGAACCCCGGCTAAAGGGCTCATTTTACAGCTGACACTTTTCGCACCCCCAAATACCAACCTTTTAATATAAGATGTCTTTCTTTTCCATTCTTATATGCGACGATATCAGTAATTATCTGCGTGGTATTATATAACCTGGCATTTTAATATTAGTGAGCTGTGAAATATGTTGAATAGCGTGGTGTTTGAGTATCCTGGTATCTAAGAAAGTTACAGTAATATTTCATCATGGGCTTGTGGGGAAGTGGGGGGGCTAGTTGGGGAGGCGTCAGGAGGCTCTGGGTTTACATCCCAGGAGAGCTGGGGGGCCCGGGGAGGGTTCTGATCCTGAATGGGGCCCCGAACAAGCCTGTGGGTTAAAGTTACAGCAGGACAGCGAGGTTTATAGTAACCATGACGACGGCATTAAGTAACTGGTGATGACATTGTGGCCAGTCTAATATCGCTCCTGGCGATCTGCCCCCCAAACAACCCCCCCCCCCTCGTTCCAGAGCACATGATATGGTCTCACACACAAACACACACATGTAGGGTAAACATATCCTTATGGGGACCGCTCATTCATTTCAATGGGAAAAATGCTAATGCTAACTA
>JAABNY020000143.1:0-16684 GCA_015164015.2 Brevimyrus niger
GCTACCTGAGCATTGTTTCTGACCATGTCCATCCCTATATGACCACCATGTACCCATCCTCTGATGGCTACTTCCAGCAGAATAATGCACCATGTCACAAAGCTCAAATCATTTCAAATTGGTTTCTTAAACATGACAATGAGTTCATTGTACTAAAATGGCCCCCACAGTCACCAGATCTCAACCCAATAGAGAATCATTGGGATGTCCCCAAAACGCAGTTTTGTTACTGGGTTCACTTGAATCAAAGCATTCTGGGCACCCGTGAAAAAAACACCCGCAAAATTCATATGCTGTACGAACTTTATCGATTTCAGCATAGCCATTGCTGTAGTAGGGACCCATTTTCACCTCCCCTCTACACAGCGCATGCTGAATCCCTAGTTTTTCACCATGGGCTATGCGTTCCAGCCATTGAATAGATGGTGTGGATTGTGCCTTTTGTGGTTTGATGTAATTATCTGGAGTCTTTAGCGCAACTGTATTTTCAGGCAAAAAACTCATGCAAACACACCTGAGTCATGGTGACACATTGAAAAGGGTCTAGATTACAGCTTCTGATGATCTCACTCCTGAATCTAAAACAGCCCTCTTAAGATAACAACATAATTTTTACAGTACTCTGCCATTTCTTTCCTAAAGTCAAACACGTCCCCAACAACAATGCCGTACCATGCCATAAACTCTCTTTTTTCTTTTTTCATCAAGGTTTGCACACCGTATGCCTCTGGTGGTGAGTAGGGTCCAATGTAATTTAGATTTTTTCACTCTCAAAACCCAGAGCTGCAGGGAATGCACTCAGCTTCATGGGCAGAAAGCAAAGTGAGTCAATGTATTTTTGGCTAATGTCCTTGTCTGTCACACAGAGCAGTTTGCTGCCCTGTGTAATAATGCGTGAGGTGATGCCATTTTCAACTAAATATTTCATAAGCAGGTAACTGTCATAGCCTTTACAGTTGCGCTATGAATGTGTACCTCTTGTATTTACGGTTGCGGTACTTCTTTAAAAATGCAGCCACACAACCAGCTTCGGATCGCCTAAGTCGTTATTTCACCCGCATTGTTCGAACGGTTCACATGCACATGGCCGCGCTGCTTGACGGAACCCGGAGCTGCTATCGATGGATCTTCGCATTTGGTGAAAATGCTTTTTTGCGTTTTACTTATAAATAAACTGCTAAACTGATTACAGATTTTCTCGTTTTTAAAAACTTTGCCTGAACTAGTTTTGCTTGTTTTGATCGGGCATGTCTCTACTTGTTTAAAAGTTTGGGGCTTGTGCTTGTTTGAATTACGCCTGCTTTTCTTTCGTTTTAAAAGTAACACTAAAATTTTTTTTTGTTTAAAACATTTTAGTGCTCGTGTCTACTGCGGACGGGCGGAACCCCGCAAGACGTGTATGCGCTACGTTATTTTTTATATTTATTATTCCTAAAAACATGATTAAAAATAATACTTTAATAAAATACATCCTATGTATTTTTATTCTATTAAAGTTTAAATGGAAACCCTCAACACACCCCCTCCCATCCCCCTATCCGCAACACGTGGCATATGCATTTATGATACCATTTGGCCAAAACCCTCGACCAATCAGAATGCCCACCCCGCGTATGACATCACAGATGGGAAGAGCATTATGCTCCGCATACACAATTATTAGGCCACACCCCAGGTACCAGGTAACCTCTGTTCTGGGGTTTTCTTTAACATACCTGTTATGTATCATCATCCACATGTCAAGGTCTTGGGAGCCGGAAAACACAAAGTCTTAACTTTCCGCTTGTCAGACTACTTTGCAGTCTCCCACCACATTACCTTAAGAATCATACTAGGATGTCATGAAATTACACAATTGTCAAATACTGTGGTACCTCAGTTCTCAAACTTAATCCATTCCGGACTCCGGATCAAACCCTAAAAATTTTGAGTTCTGGTCAAATTTTTCCCCTAAGAAATAATGGAAAACCAATTAATTGTTTCCCAGTCCCACAAAATTACACTTTAATATGTTTTTTTGTACTTAAATACAAAATGAACAGGATAAAACAAGAACAGCATCTTTTCTTAATGGCTTCCAAAACAATAAAGATCTTATCCCAACATTACCCCTGTCCTGCCCCGATCATCCGCTCCTTCCGTGTGCCATGCCCCCTTGTTAACCTCATATGGGATCCCCATATGATCAGCTGTTTCTGGTTGTTGTCATTAGTCCTCTGTATTAAGTCCATATTTCAGTTTGTTTCCCCAGTCCGGTCATTGCACGCATTAGACTTGCTTACAGCACTGCGTTAAAGCAACACATTCTGATCCTGATGCAATGCATTATGGTTAGATGCATTGCGACCTCTCACCCGGCTGCACAAACTGGAACCGCCTCCGTGACAACATATCTTTGCAGTTATTGGCTGAAGAGTTTAGTTACGCCTGAGGCAGTTCCGATGCATAATCTGCTATTTCTCCCGAATATCATGTGAAGCAGTGAGAACTGCTTTTCAGTTAATTTACTTGCTAAAATAGTTTAAATGTTTAAATAAATTACGTAAATGCGCTAATAGTACTCATAAGTTAGTGTTTTATTTATTGTTAGTTACTGTAATGTTGTGCTGCTTTATTTGGTTAATTATCCAGTCTGTGAAGAAAGCATTCAAGTAAGAATTTCATTGTAGTATGACTCATTTCCTGGCGCGTACAATTTATGTTAGGTCAGCGTTCACGGTTCAACTTCTGATATTCAGATCGAGTTCTACGTCAAACTGGTTTGTTATGGAATAACTGGTTACAATAGTTATATTTAAAAAATTATATTTTAAATGGCTTAAACAAAGGATGCTCAGCTCAAGTCTTAGAGGCATGGTGTCCTGTCACTTTGGGAGAACATATTTTATATAGCAACTGACTCATATTTTACTCGGGCCAGTGCCTCCGTCTAAACCAGGGGTCGGCAACCTTTTTAAAGCAAAGAGCCATTTTATCCCAAATATTTTTATCCTAAATATCTGCCCTAAGATTAAGGTATAGAATGGGTTTGAGATACAATTTTTAAAAATATGATAGACAAATCAAAACTTCAAATAGTTACAAAAAACAAGTACAGACAGATTGGGGGGGCATCTCAGTTTTAAATCACTCGGACGCATAACAGCACAAAGGTGACTAATATTACAGTACAACAATGTTCAGTTTTGTAACAATATTCTTCACCCACACCCCTATTTCTTGAGTAAAGATCGTTTGACTCTACAGTTGTCTGCCATTCACTCTGCACTTCAACACTGCAACTGCTGACCAAGCAGCACCTAACGTACTCACCACTCCGAAGTCAGCTGGCCATAATATGTAAATCAGAGAAAAATTTTATGAAGACCTGGGAAGGAATGGTGATGATTTACTACAAAAAGTATGACAGAATTAGGATTCTCAATGTACACTGAAGTGTACATTCAATCTCAGATACAGAAAAAAACTCTACAGAGCATTTTGTTTGACCAGAGACGTAATCACGTTGTGGAGAATAAGGCAGTTAAATGAGTAATCTTATAAGGGAAATACTGCTCTGCAAAGTAAACCCATTTTGAGGAAACACGTCCGTGGCCGTTAGTTTGGGGTAAACCAATTTAAATTGCACATCTGGAAACAACATATTTTGGTTGGTGTGGCTTATCCCAATTGATCTGATCTCCAGAGTGAATAATGTACACCTTAATTCAGTTTTTTGTAATGCAGAATAGCAAGTAATGAAATGCTAACTGATCATAAAGATCAGCTAAGGGCCACAGAGGAATGTGGAAGAGTAGGGGGGTTTGTTAAACAAAGAAAGATCTCTGAAATTTAGGACACACTGTGATACCTGGTTACGCTATTTAATTTCCAAGATTCTTCTGGTATAACCATGAGGACATAAATGCAATGGTAGCTATACATATTTGTTTATTCAAATATATATAAGTGTTTAAGTGTGAGGGATAAAATAAGTGATACTCCATGAACATGGTTACCAAGGGTGGCACAAAAAGCTAAGATCGTCTAAGGACACACACAAACATAACCTATATATTGAGACTAGCAATCATATGCAAGAAGACTTAGAAGAAACTTTCTTTAGGATGTTGGCCTGTTGGGTGAGTGGTATGTAAGGCAGGATATATGGGGAAGGGGTTGCGTGCCAAGTTGAGGGACCCCTGTCTTTGAGGTCCACTCTGCTTGTCTGTAGGTCCCAAAATCTTTGGGCAATAAAAGTTGGAGTGCTGGCCTCCCTTGTTATCTCTGTGTCTGTGTGTGTTTAAGTGTGTTTGTGTGTGTGCACCTTTTGTGCCTAGGCTAGCGAGTACCTCTCGTACCAGGGTACCTGGAATTTAAGATCTGTGATATGTGCATGACTGATCCTACATAATATTTCAATGTAGTGTTGTGCAATATGTGTCAAGGCTTCAAAATGAAAAGACTTCAGTCCTTGAGCTAATTCCCAAAAGATGATAATGGGTTTTTGTCCATTGTGTGAACCTTCTGTGGAAATATAGTAGAGAACTTACAAATTCTTGTTACTTATGTTGCACTTAAATGTATTACAATGCAAGGATTGGTATTTCAAAATAATTTCTTAATTTTTTAGAAAAACTTCTGACAAATGTTATGTTTTATCTCTAAATATGCTTGAAATGATACTAGACATTTTTTCCTTTAAAATAAGTTCTGGGACAGACCCAGCTTGAACACAGGAATCCAATGCAACTGCGAACATCTGGAGCATTAGAGGAAACATACAGGCGAAACATATACAGTTTTTAGATATAATTATTGTAAATAATTTTGCACCCCCCCCCACACATTCATACACACACACACAGATATTTTTGGGCAGTTAAGAATACACACATGAGCCCAAGCATTATAACCATGTCAGGATCAGTCCCTGCCCGGTCTGTAATTTCTCGATTTGGCCAGCAGGTGTTGCTGGCTGTCCCATTACTTTCATTAAATCAAGTTTCTTTCAGTCCCTAATATTTCCCTCTGGTCCCTGAGTCGCCGTGTAGCTGACTCACCTAAGTGTATGGCTAAAAAGCCAAGCCAAAGGCCACCCTTAATAATGTTGGAGATTTCGAGTTTTGTAAGCTCCCTTGTTAATTGTTTTATATATTGCATTTGTGTTTCTGTATTAGTTCTACTTTTTGTGCTTTTATTCTTAGTTTTATCCCTGTTGGTATTTAGTTGTGTACTTATGTCCTGTTTCGACTATGTTCCCAGTATCTCCTGTGTAGTACCCAGTCCTAAAGGTGTGGTTCATTGTTTCTAAGCCACACCTATTCCTTGTCTAATCTTCACCACTTGTGTACTGTATATATGGGCCTACCCATGCCTCTGTCAGTCACTGTAGGTTCAGTAGGTCTGTATGTGCTGTAGTGTACAGTATGCCTATGTTACTTGAATGGGCTCCCACCACAGTTCTTTGTGTTTAGTTTAGCCTGTGTTAAGTTCCTGAGATGTCCAATTTTCTCTCTGTTTAGTGCAGTTTGTAATAAAGTCCTCTATTTACCGAAGCTACAATGAGGAGCATTGTGCATCATACCCATTCCTGACCAACTACCCTCACGTCAAGAGAAACATTTTGGCTATCTCGTAAAAAATTTGAGTGTCAAGGTCTGCGATATGTGAGATAGCAAGGTAGCATTCAGAACTCATAGTTGCAACGTTGAAAGCAGATGAAATGGGCAGGGATAAAGATCTAAGTGACTCTGAAAAGGGCCAAATTATTATGGCCGGAAGACTGGGTCAAAGCATCCCCAAAATGGTTTGTGAGGTGCGCATGGTCAGTGATGGTGAATACCTACTTAGACCGTGCTGAAGAGGGAAACACCATGAACTGTAACGTATCCAAGCCATGGTTGCTGAAATTTAGGGACAGCAGTTAGCCTAATTGTATGGCCTTGGACTAGGAGAAATCCCAGGGAGAATATGCAGACTCCACACATACAGAGCAGTATTAAGATTTGGCCCACAAACCCGGGTGGTGTATGACAATATTAAAATGTGACCCCTGCAACCTGGTGACAGGAAAGGTCATTCCCTCTGGGTCAGTTGTGTGACCACTCCAGGGATTTCATTACAGAGCAGATTACAAGATCACTAACCAAAAAATACCCTTGTTAATTGTGCATGACTGCATCTCTGTCCATTTCACAATTTATAATTTTACAACCTTTGTGGACCAATTTCAGGTGAATAAGGTTTTAAGTGTTTTCAATTGTCCAGTTACAATTTTGTCCTGTTCCTAAAAGCAGCTACAGAGAGAATGATATTCTATGGTTTCTCGAGTGCCTATGGCAAATATTTACTGATAAAGCACAGAGCAACTGAATGTTTTTTAAAAGTGACTCACTGGGGCGGGGGGGTTGGACATATGGTCAGTAAAGGACATTTATGAGAGCAGACAGAATTCAGTTTTACATCACAATGGGGAAAGCAGGAGCTGGTCCTGTGGTTTTCTTTCTTCTGTTCTTGTTACAAGGTAACTACAGATTTATCTAAACATATATACAGTATTCATAACTCAAGGTCTGGAATATAGATAATATATAAATTATTATATAATTCTCTAATTTTGCATAAAATATTCAGTATGTGAATAACAAATGACATACATATGTAATTCATTTTTAATAACTACTTTTTTTAGTGAGCTATATAATCACAAAGTTGTGTTTTATTAAGCAATATAATATAACTTGTATGTTAGTTTGGTAAGTTCCATTACGTAGCTAGAGAAGAAAAGTACATTAGGTAATAGAAAATTTCATTCTAGCTCACAAGCAGTATTTGGCACTGTGGTGACTCAATGGGAGATGTAGCCTCATGCCTCCACGGTTGTGGGTTGGAATCCAGTCCTTACTCTGTATGTGTGTATGTGAAGGGAATCTGCATGATCTTACATGTATGAAATAGAGCCCATAGCATTGGGAATTAAGCTAGTTCTTAGTTTACTCCCAAATGTAGATTTGCTTCTCAGGAACTATCCTGAGTGTGATATTTGATATGTACACGCCAGTAAAAATCACTACAGCTGAACTTTGATGGTAATCAAAAACGAATTATTCACACGTCAGTTGGTGTGGAGATTTTCCACGACTAGGCCTGAGTCAGATGACAACCCCAGCTCAGTTAAATTTTTTCCACTTGGGTGTTATTCAGATTTTAAATACAAGTGCATTCTGGCTATTTAGTCAGTAGCAGAGTGAACTGGTTTCTGTATTTCACATTTTTTCCCTTTGTTGTCGTAATCTCTGAAGGACAAGATCCTCAAGTAAATTGTGTTCATGGTTGTTTTTATGGAAGATTATAAGCACAAAAATTCAAATGGCAATTTATTTTGCAATTGGAAATTCAATATTCAATCAGAGCATGCATTTGTCATTTCAATAATTAATCTGAGCATGTAATTTTTAAATATATTTTGCAATCGGCAATTCAATGTGCAAAGTGTGTATGCAATCCTTAATTCACTAAAAAATATTTTGAATAACAAATAGAATAACAAGGCACTGAATTGCATTGCGTATTACCATGTTTTTTTTGCCTCTTTATCCAAATGGCAATTCATTTTGCAATTGGCAATTCAATGTGCAAAGTGCGCATGCAATCCTTAATTCATTTCAAAATATTTTGAATAATAAATAGAATAACAAGGCACTGAATTGCATTGCGTATTACCATGGGATTTTTGCCTCTTTATCCAAATGCAATGGCATCCCCGGCAATTGCATTGCATGTTGGGGAGAAAACTCAATTTGCAATTCCCCACTGTCAGACCGCTCATCAAGGCAGACCCTCATTGACGACGTCACTTCCTCGTTTAGGCTCTCATCAGCATTCAACGGATTTGTTCATTTGGAGAGTAATGGCGACAGAAGAACTTGTAGGAAATATTCGTGCCTTAGCAGGTGACATGGAAAACAATCGGGTATCAGCAATACATGTGTTCTATAGGTTGTTTTTGCTCTCACAGAGGGTAGAGGAACGTTCCATCTTAACTGGACTTGACACGGGAAGGGTGCAATCTAATCTAAGCAGTCAGTGAGTGGGGAGACCTGCCATCGAGATACCTGTGGTGGCCATTGAGGGCTACCTCTGTGGGCTGATATTTGTGCTACTAGATATTGAATATGAATCGTATATACTTGAATCTGCAGTTGTCTCATTAGAAACTCAATCTGAGCTTATTAGTTGAATCTGAATTCAATTTGCAAATTCAATTTCAACTTATTGAGGAAAATTGACCACAGGTTCACAACGCAACGCATTTCCACGTTTACGACAGTTCTGCAGGTCGGGGTGTCGCAAGCGCATTACCTTGTAATGTATATGAGAATAAGCTTTATATACAGAAGTGATAGCATAAACATTAACTGTAGTTTTTGTTAGTATGGTAGTATATGTGGTTAAATTAATGATTTTTGGCACTACTTGTTTATGTTAATAATTTAACATTAACGCAAAACTAGCTAGGGATATGAATTTTACTTCTAGTTTAGTTTAAGTTATGGCCCACTTGTTCATATAATCTGGCTTTCTTGCAGTGTTTATGCTAAATATCTTTTAAAATATTCATCTCGCCGATATGAGGCAGAAGTCAGTATTCATTTCTAATATGCGAATGCAGACCAGTTACTGCTGCACACAATGTAATGGAAAACAAGTATGAATTGGCACCTTGTGCTGGCTAAGTTTTTGTATCTGTTAGCTATTTTGTTAGCCTTTAACGGATGAATATGTACTTTATTAGTGCAGCAGCTTATCACTATGTTGAAGGAAAAATATATTATTATCCCTCTAGCCAGACAATGTGCAACAAGCTGAAGCAGCCAAGGTTTGCTCCTGAAGGAAGGGATTCGCATGAGTTCACCAAAAGTTCATGGCTGGGAATTTAAAAAAACAACTATTATGCCACCATTATGTTCGGCCGAGGGACCACTGTAAAAGAGATGATTGATAAACTATTATTATATAGAGGTGTGGATCAAGGGAGAAAACAACGATGGTGAATGGTTCAAGAAATAATGATGCTTAAGTGACGAGATATTTTTACACGATAAGAAAATGTATAAATATTAGTGAAAAACAGTATTGGACACACTCCTGCAAGGTGTCCAGCCTTGGCTGTAACCTCACTGTGGCAAAGGCTGAATCTGAAGATCTACGCAAGCGGCTCCTGATTGGCGGGGAACAGAAAAAACAACACGATATATGTATCCCTGTATCGATCTAAATGCGAAGTTATAAAGCGGGTTTGAGGTGCTATGCTTCTGGTCTGCTGCATGTCTACAGCACTCTCTCCGTACAGTACTAATAACCAGAAGCATCAGCTGGACTGGCCTTTAATATGGTGATCTGTATAAGTAGCGCTTGAAGTGGAGAAATAAAAGTGTCACTACTGTACTGACCTTGAGAACGGCGGCAGTGGTGTTGGGAACAGCAGAAGAGCCTCAACAGCACTGTCAGTACTGCACGCGCTGTCTACTACTCGCGCATGATGCTAGTCTCTGAGTAGCAGGGAGAGAGAGGAATAATACCGCTTTAGTCAAAATGACAGGTTGGGTCAAAGGTCATCAAGGTCACATAAATCAAACTTGACAGGTCTTTGAAGTGAGGCGTGGTTAGAGTGGTACTATGTGACGTCACGACTAGTGAGAGTATTTTTAGTGTTATTATTTTAAAATTTATTTATTTATCATTTAATTATTTATTTATTTTATTATTTAACGTAAATATATTATGGGAGTGAATTGTGTGCTTATGAGTGTGTGGTTTTTGTGGTGGTAACATACGAGGGTGGCGAGCAGGGAGCCCAGCAGGGAGTGTGTCAAATATTTTGTTTTTAATACAAGAAGGGTTGAATATTTCTTACCTGATTGAGTGTGAGCGTTTTTCGGAAATGGTTCTGCAGAGCGTGTACTTAGAGATTCTGCAAGCAAAGGAGAGCTGAGAGCTGTGCAAGTTTGTGTGTGTGTGTGTGTGAGGAAATTAGACTGTGGGAAAATGGGTCTGATGCTATCATCCTCGTCCAATAAACGCTTAGCAGCCGCAGTTTGAGGGTTTGCCTGTGCATGTGTGTGGAAGCTGACAAGTTTGTGTTTTTTTTTTTACCCTCCACATACAACCATTGTATTACCACAGTGTAGGTGAAATTGTGGTCAAGTGTAACTGGGCCCACAAATCAAATTGGACATTTTGTATTCCAGTACATTTTGTTGCAAGTTTTGGTTTTTCTGTTAAGGCCAAAGATCACGATGGGTTAAACTGTAATTGCACCCACACATCATATTAGACATTTATATTCTATTTGTATTCCAGTGAATTTTTGGTAGGGCCGTTATTTACACCCCCTCTGGACGCTAAGTATGACTTAAAAGAAAAACATCAAATAGACTTAAAAAAAATAGATAATCCTAAAAAAAAAATTTTTTAAAACCTGACAGGCTGTATGTTTTTTTTACCTTAAAGAATCTTAAGAAAAATCTAAAATGATTGCAACCGGCCACAGATATTTTTATTATTAGTGGACACCGTACCGGTTTTCCTCCTGCTCTGGTAAAGAAACACAAGTACCCCGCAAAGGTCATCTACGGCCTTACCTCGCTGTAAAAAGAAAAGAAAAAAGAAAACTTTACGTGACTCACACAGAGTGAGTATAATATTATTTCTTTTATACATTAAAAATAACTCCCCCTCCTATATCCCAAGCCTTATTAGACGAAATCGACATCAACAGCAACACTGTTTATCAAAATTACCTTGCTCAACACAACTCATCACCTGCAGCGTCTGTTTCCTTTCATCCTTTGAGACATTATATACCTTCCTGTGCTGTTAAGTTTTCAGTTTAAAATGCATAAAAGCACTACATATATTTGTACATACTCTAAAAACAAAAGGCTCCATATATAACCACTATAGAGGGTTCAATTAAAAGAAATAGCACCTTTTTGAAGGCCTTGGTTCTATTACCTCTGGTTAGAACACGTATAGTTCTACTGTATATAGTACCCCCAAGACCCCTTTTTTCTAATAGTGATATATACTACATCAAAGCTTTTTGACTGTGTCAGGAAACTCTATTTAAACTAAATATATTCAAACAAAATCAAGGTAAGACATGTCCATTCATGTAATGTAAGACAAGACCAGTTCAGTTTATTTATATAATTCTCTTGAGGTTTATTTTATCATTATTTTTTTTATTGAAAATGAGAGGTATGCTGTCAAAAGAAAGGTCCAGAAAGCCACACCAAAAAATATTAAAACCATCCTTTTCATGGATAAGGAAGCCTAACAAGGTAACCAACAGGTCTCTCTTGTGTTTCTTTACCAAAGAAACCCTCGTATGTTACCACCACAAAAACCACACACTCATAAGCACACAAATCACTCCCATAATATAATTATATTAAATAATAAAAATAAATAAAATAAATAATTAAATGACAAATAAACAAAATAAATAATTAAATGATAAATATTTTTTTTTTAAATAATAACGCAAAAAATACTCTCATAGCCTCATTAGTCATGACGTCACATAGTACCACCCTAACCACACCTCACTTCAAAGACCTGTCAAGTTTGATTTATGTGACCTTGATGACCTTTGACCCAACCTGCCATTTTGATGAAAGCGGTATTATTCCTCTCTCTGCAGGGTCTTGTTAACTTCTGAGAAGTGGTGGCACGATAAAGATTAAAATATAGCAGTACAGGTACCGCTTAATTCTGAAGTATATGATGATTGAGTATATGATAGCGTATTTGCTCTTGCGACAACCTGTCACACGCTTCCACTTTACCCCGACCTGCAGAACTGTCATAAACGTGGAAATGCATTGTGTAGTGAACCTGTGGTCAATTACTTTTCCTGAAAAAGTTGAAATTGAATTTGCGAAATGAATTCAGATTCAATTAATAAACTCAGATTGAGCTTTTTAATGAGACAACTGCAGATTCAAGTATATACGATTTATATTCAGTATCTAGAAGCATAAATATCAGCCCATAAAAGTAGAGCCCTCAATGGCCTCCACAGGTATCTCGATGGCATGTCTCCCCACTCTGCACCTCACTGACTGCTAAGATTAGTTTGTACCCTTTTCGTCTTAAGTCCAGTTAAGATTGAACGTTCCTCTACACTATGTGAGAGCAAAAACAACCTATCCAACACATCTATTGCTGATACCCGGTTGTTTTCCATGTCACCTGCTAAGGCACAGATATTTCCTACAAGTTCTTCTGTCGCCATTACTCTCCAAACAAAAAAATCCGTTGAAAGCTGATGAGAGCCTAAACAAGGACGTGACGTCGTCAATGAGGGTCCGCCTTGATGAGCGGTCTGACAGTTGGGAATTGCAAATTGAGTTTTCTCCCCAACATGCAATGCAATTGCCGGGGATGCCATTGCATTTGAATAAAGAGGCAAAAAACCCATGGTAATACGCAATGCAATTCAGTGCCTTGTTATTTTATTTATTATTCAAAATATTTTGAAATGAATGAAGGACTGCATACGTACTTTGCACATTGAATTGCCGATTGCAAAATATATTTAAAAATTACATGCTTAGATTAAATATTGAAATGACAAATGTATGCTCTGAATAAATATTAAATTGCCAATTGCAAAATTAATTGCCATTTGAATTTTTGTGCTTATAATCTTCCATAGTTTTTGAGCTGCTAGGTCCCACACATATAGTACATAGTGCTACATGACTGAAGAGAGGCTTTAGTTGTGTTGTTAAACATGGTACGTAAGAATGTAAGAAACTTAAATTTAGAAATGAGAGGAGGCCATTCAGCCCATCAAGCTTGCTTGGGGAGAACTCAACTAATAGCTTAAAGTTAAAATCCTAGAGCTCAGATTTAAAAGAACCCAAGGTTTTCACTTGCACTACACTAACAGTTAGACTATTCCATACTCTAATGAGAAGTGCTTTCTCAAGTCAAATTTAGACTACTGTAGAAACGGAGAGTAACAGTGTCAACTTAAACAGACCAAGTAACAGAAGTATAGTTACTACTTGTATAGTGAAATGACGCTTACAGATGTGACCTCAGCTTGTTCTTCTCATCCAGCTCTATATGCCGTAAAAGTGACGCCCTCCAAAAGCCCCGTGTGTGCTGGGGACAACATCACATTGATTCTGTCTCCTCCAACAAATACGCAAAATGGATTCTACACTCTCAATGATTTTGGGATTTTGATGTGGTTTGAGAAAGAACAACAAACATCGGGTGTGTTTACTGGCCGGGCCTCCATCAACACCAGCAGTGGGACCCTGTCTCTCTTCTCCATGACCGTTGCTGATTCAGGACTATATGTCATGCAGAGTTTCTCTCCTATTAGCTTTTCAGCTAATACCACATTAACAGTCTTGGGTGAGTTCTTGCTCGACTAGCATATATTGAAGACAGCATTTTAAAAATCAATATAATGATTAGGCATTTTCCTTAAAATATCTTAAAGGAAATGTGTCCATTGTTTAAAATCTTTTGCTGAAACGTTATTATTGCATTTTTTTTTCAAATGGCTGGTTAGAACATGATACTTTTCATTTGACAGTTTGTAAGTACTGTATTGTATGTCCTTGACTTTGTACCTTGTTTGTTTGGTGCTATATGTATATTTGTCTGTGGACTATGTTCTAGCTGCTGTATGCAGCAGAATCTCCACCTGAGATCAATAAAGGGTGTCTTAATCTTATTGTATACACTGCCATCTGTAGTTGATCTTTTCAAGAACAGGGTTTCAGATTGGTAACTGTTTTATGTTTTCACCTACAGAACCAATATCGATTGTGACAATAAGAGTCAATTCCACTGATCTAGTGGAGTTCAATGACTCTGTCAGCCTGACATGCTCTGCATCTGGCTCCTCTCCTTCTTATCATTGGCTCAACAGCAGCTCTGACATCATCGTCGGAGAACGAGTTCATCTGAGTTCTGACAATCAAACTCTCACCATATCCAGCATTCTGACTTCTGACAGGGGACCCTTCTATTGCTTTGTGACCAATGCAATTAGTAATGGCACAAGTTATCCTTTATATCTTAATATTAGCTGTGAGTATGTTATATGTGTGTGTGTGTTACGTAATATTATAATATATATAAGGTCAATTAGTTAGATTTAAATTAAGCATATTTTTCCCACTTTTACAGATGGTCCAGAAAACCTTACCTTAAAAGTCAACGGGTCGGATAAGGAGTTCTACTACACGGGATCAAACATTTCCCTGTCCTGCTCCGCTCAGTCCAGCCCTCCTGCACTATTTCAATGGGATTTCCACAGTGCTCCATTCAGAAATGGACCAGAACTGAGGCTGGACAATGTACAGGAGAGTCAGAGTGGCAATTACACTTGCCTGGCTCATAATGCCAGAACTCTGCGATATATCAGCAACACCGTCCCAATAATTATAAGTATGAAAAGTATTCTAATAGTTTTTAATCTATCCATTTTTGATAACTGCTCACCCTTTATCGGGTTATGAGAGCCCGGAGTCTGTCCCAGGAAGCAGTGGGCAATACCCAGTGGCAACCATCAATGTCTTTGGGCCATTATTAAAAGCCGCAGCCCCAAAGGCTTGAGAGAACACTGCTAGCTCCTAAGGCACTATACTGCTCACAGGTATAGAGTTTATGCAACACAATAACACATGCTATTCGTGATACCAGACAAAGATAAAAACATCCTTCATTTGTTCACACTTGGTCACAGTCACATGCTTCTGTTTACTACAGCATGAACCTCAGCGGTCATCTAGTCATTTAAATTAGTAAAACGTTAACATTTGAGACCCAAAGGAGAGCCTTGCTCAGTCTTGTGGTTTCGTCTTGTTTCCTCAGGGCCCCGTGGATCGGCATCAGTGCACGAGGGACTTGGCACTGGGCTTCTCCTCAGTCTGCTTTTTGCTTCAGTCACTCTGTGACCTCCTTTGTGACAGCGACTCTCTCCCAATGGCAGCCTTAAATGTGTGCAGATATTGTAACGCACCGAGCTTATATTATGTTTGCATATAACCAACTTTTATGATGTTTCTTATGTATTTTAAACACACATCTTGAAATTATTCAGGCTTTAAAATGACAATATAAATTATTATTAAATAAATATTTTTTACCAATACATGTTTATCCCCTGTATATATACATGAAAACAAATACATTATTCCAAATGAAAGCATGACTGAGCATCATTTTTTTCTGTCCTGGTTTAATCCATATTTTCCTAACAAATTTTGAATTTTTTATGATTTTAACAGATATTGAAAAATGTTTTTTTAAATAATGTAAAAGGCAAACAATACTGAACCTTTCTGGGATACAATGTGTCTCTTTTGCTATGATAAAAGTTTCATTCTTTTAATTTTATGAAGAGCACAATATCAGAATAATGAAATCTGTGCATTTTTTGTCCCCATTTTGTTGTCTTGTATGATGAATTTTATTAATTAGAAATAAAGGTATATGTAGATGCATTATATGTACCTCAATTAACAAAATAATATACAAATATACCAAACACTTACTGTTGTGATTAGAATAGTTTTTTAAAAGATAGCCTAACATGGTGGAGTAGAATATAACAGGGTGGAACGTAGGCCTATTAACAAGTAGATTCAGATTCACAACAACAATACTACTACAACAACTAAATAATAATAATAATAATACCACTGTAGTGGTAATGAAAATAATAAATATTCTTGTACAATTTTTACTCAGGGGGCGGCATATCCCACACATAGCCTAACAGGGTGGAACCTAACAAGGTGGAGTATTTCTAGATAATTTAGCTCTAGCTCTTTGAGTGAGCAACATTTAGCTAGCACACACTCTACAGCTGAGTAGCATTTAAATACGAGGGATATCCAGAAAAAAAGTTTACAACAGCTGTTAAAAATCGAAAAATGAATATATTTTAACCAAATTTATAGGATATGTTCCAAAATATGTGTTTATTTCTCAACATAATCGCCATCAACTTTGATGCACTTCTTCAGCCTGGGCACCAGCATTTTTATACCCTTGTCGAATACGCTCCGCTCCACCTCCGAAAGCCACTTCCCCACTGTCTCCTTCACCTCCTCATCGTTGGAAAAAACGTTTCCCACCCAAGAATTCTTTCAGTTTGGTGAAAAGGTGAAAATCTGAGGCTGCAAGGTCCCTGGAACAGGGTGGGTGGGTAACAATTTCCCATCCAAAGGACACAAGCAGGTCCTGAGTCACACGAGCGGTATGGGGCGTGGCGTTGTCGTGAAGGAGGGACACACCATGAGTCAGCATTCCCCTCCTTTTGTCTTTAATCTTTTTTTTTTATTTTTTTAGGGCCTCACAATATGTTTCAGCATTGATGGTGGTCCCTTTGGCCTTGAAATCCACCAACAAAACCCCTTTTCTGTCCCAAAAGACAGATGCCATAATCTTCCGCTCTGAAAACTGAACTTTGAATTTTTTGGCTGATGGAGAATGGGTATGGCGCCGTTGTTGAGACTGCCTTTTGGACTCAGGAGTATAGTGACATACCCAAGTTTAGTCTCCAGTCACAAAAGAGTTAAGGAACGCCTCACCCTCGATTTCATAACACTGAAGAAATTCACGTGCAGCCAAAATGCGATTATGGCGATGTTCTGGAGTCAAC
>JAABNY020000144.1:34214-44295 GCA_015164015.2 Brevimyrus niger
GGGGGCCGGTGATCTTTGCCGGTGGTCTGCTGGGGCAGGGCGCCAGTCACTGGGTGGGGGGTGTGGGGGTAGGGCCCTGTTTGTCAACTTTTAGAGCACGCAGGCTTCCTTATTGGAAAGTCCCTGTGAGAAGGCAGCACAGCGGGCCGTAGCGTCAGCAGGGGTGGGGCGAGGGCGGGGGCAGGGCAGGCCGGCTGAAAAGGCCTGCATTCCTGCCTGCAGGGCAATCTGCTGCATTTTTTTCCTTGTTCTTTTTTTTTTTTTGTTGCTGCAATGGGCATGGTGACCTTGCGGTTGCCATGGCAGCGGGGGCTGCGGGAGGAGTCGGCCGCGTTTACCCTCGTCCCCTGGGCCCTGCTGTCCCCGTTCTGCCCCCGCTGGAGCCCTGGTATTGTTTGTGTGCGTGAAGGCAGTGGGTGCGCGTGCCTGTGTGTTGGGGGCGGTGATAGGGGGGTGCGCATTCGGCTAGGGGGGTCATGTTTCCCCCCGCAGCTGAACCCCAGCGAACGGGGGGGGGGGGGCTTCCTCAGCCTTGGGGCCTTGGCACGGCGTTTCAGCAAAGCAGGCTCATAAAAATAGTTTGGCCTAAAAAAACGCCTTAAAGTGCTCTGAGTTCCTTTGGATCTACACACTCAACACTTTTGTGGAATAAGAGCAGGTGAGGTGCCCCCCATGTGAGTGAGTATAACTGTGGCAGTCAGAGGTTTATTCCTTATAAACCTGGTTGTGTTTTATGGAGGAATCACCAACTGTACATTCCAGTGAGTGAGGCTCAGAGCGTTGAGTGTGGCTGTGTTTACGCAAGTTGCAAAGGCCCAGCTGCCGCGTTAACACAGAGTAATAAGAAACAGGCGTTTCTTCAAGCACAATCGAGATGAGGAGCTGCCGTGCAGGGAAGCCCCTTCCTGTGAGTTATTACATTTAGTTATTTGTATTTTAGAGACCTTGTATTGTAGTTTAAGTACATTTTGTATTTTCAAGACATAAAGTACATTTTTGTACTTTCAGTTATAAACCCTTTTATAGTACTTTGTGGTTTACCTGGGTGGCCTAGTGGGTAGCCTTGAGGTTGGGGGTTCAAATCCTGCCTCTGTTGTATGTGTGGGCCTTTGCAGGCTCTCCCTGTGCTGTTTGTGGTTCCTGCAGATATTCGGATCTCCTCCTCGGGCTCAGAATGAACCGTTAGTTTTGACACAAAAAGTTGAATCCCACATTTGCACTGAATGTGCTTTGAAGTGTAAAGTTAAGCTGTAGTTTTGCTTGGTCAGTGTTGAAGTGTGGGGTGCAGGGTTCAGAAACCTCTCCCAAGTATGCCATTGACGTTTCCATAGGAGCAGTTTCCATAGAAACACGTTACCAGAGAAACCAAGTTGGCTATGTATAATCTTTCGCACGTTGGTTTGCTTTTTGGAGTTCTGCGCTGATAAATTTTTCCCAGCCAACACAAGCTCTTGTCTTTTGTTACAACAGATATGTTCCAACCTGATGGGAAATGAAATTCGGCATTTTTTCAGCAAATTTTCCGATGACCAAAAACAACGTAAATAACCTTATAATCTCAAAGTCGTTTGGTTGCTTGGACCTTTTTACCGAAGCCATCCAGGATGCTGCTTCCTTGAGAGCTCTTCTTGCTCGTGTGAAAGGACAGCATCCTTGGGGCAAGCCCACCCAGGGGACTCAGCTAGCATTGATATGAGGCTCTCACAGATGACTGTTCATCTGAAATGGATTCATTCAGTTCTCTCTGAAATGCTGAGAATAAAATACAAAAAAACACTAAGCTTCTCTGTGGAAAGCTGATGAATACGTTTCTCTTTCAGAGCACTTTTGGTGAAAAAATGTGTGGACAAGATTTACCAATAGTAGTATTAGATTAATTACTTTAAGCATAGTATGGATGAGTATAAATGAGTATATCTATGCATGTTTATGCTGAAGGACACAGAAACACAGACTCAAAATGGCCTTATATCATATATGTGTTATATGCTGAAAAGTCAGGTGAAAAGCTCTTTTTATTCTCGGTCGATGTCTTTTTCACAGGAAGCGCTAAAAAAGGATCTGAAAAAAAGGTTATGCGAACAAATTTTACGTTCTGGGCCAGTATGTGGGAAAGTGATGTTATAATGTTCAGCTCCGAATATGGAAGCCCGGCCTCATCTCCGTGCCAGAGGAATGTTCAGTGCATTGCTATGGAGATCGCTCACGACTGTGGCACATATTAATCTGCGGGCACTTGCGATTACCTGATGGGTGTCGGATGGGCGTCGAATGTTTCCGAAGGACCGCAGATGGACGGAGCGGCTCGCGTCTGTTAGCACGCAGTTAGCGTCGTTAGGCGAGGGTCACAGCGAATGTTGACGCGGCCGTGAATCAGCATGGAAATGGTTAAGTGCGGAGGTAGAGCCAGATGCGGTACTCCCCTGGGATTCGGCGCGTTGCCGTCGTCACTGTCGTTTACAGTAGAGCAGTAGGGCAGTTTGCTGCCCCACCGCCCCCGCCCCCAGCCCCGCCCCCACCACTCTTTCTTGTCTGTGACAGCTTGGCTGAGGAGGAGATTAAAACGGAGTCTGATGTGGTGGAGGGGATGGACATTTCCACACGGTCCAAAGGTAAGGAGTGCGGTGGCACGTCTGCGGGCCCCAGTGGCTCTCCCTGGGGACAGTGCCGTTTTGGACTGGATGACGTTTGGGGGCTGACAAGCGTTATGGCTCATTTTTATTTTTAGAACCAGGCTTCTGTACAGGTGATAAGAACTTAAAATGTCCGAGCTGCCGAGCACCTAGTGATTCAGTGAAACAAACAAACAAATTCAATCTTCTGAGCTAAAAAAAAATAACTGCCGCAGTTAACACTGGGTTATACACTCTATAGTTTGCCCATCAGTGCTCAGGCTTCTGTTGAGACACACTGGTAGGAAAAATAATCCTTGGTTTACTTATTCTTGTAGAAATGGGATATATTGGAATGACTTAAGGTGGTGGAAAGCCTATTTCCTCCCATGTGACTTCACTATTCTATTCTGAATCGGTCTCACCAATGCCTGGCTTGTGTGCATGGATGGATGCATTATGTGATCCTGTCTGCACGGACATGACGCTTTTCCTGATTTGTCTATACAGTCTCAGATCCCGTGTCAGCTGAGCGGGCTGCCCTGAAGCGGAAACTGCCTAGCCCTCCTCACTCTTCCAACGGACACTCCCCTTCTGAGGCTTCTCCGAGCCCTGTGAAGAAGAAGAAGAAACCAGGCCTGGTGAACAGCAGCAAAGAGCAGGTACGCCCCCTCACACAGTCACACCATCAGGGATACAGGTAAACTACCCCACACACAGCAAGACCATCAGGGATACAGGTAAACTACCCCACACACAGCAAGACCATCAGGGATACAGGTAAACTACCCTGCACACAGCAAGACCATCAGGGATACAGGCAAACTACCCCACACACAACAAGACCTCCAGGGATACAGGTAAACTACCCCACACACAGCAAGACCTTCAGGGATACAGGTAAACTACCCCACACACAGCAAGACCATCAGGGATACAGGTAAACTACCCCACACACAGCAAGACCATCAGTGATACAGGCAAACTACCCCACACACAACAAGACCTTCAGGGATACAGGTAAACTACCCCACACACAGCAAGACCTTCAGGGATACAGGCAAACTACCCTGCACACAGCAAGTCCATTAGAGACACAGGTAAACTACCCCACACACAACAGGACCACCAAAGACACAGGCAAACTACCCCACACACAGCTATATTATCTGGGATACAGGTACTCCTCACACAGTGAAACAGTTAAGGATATAAGTAAACTATCCCTCAGACAGCAAAACAGTGAGAGATGCAGGAACTATCCTTCACACTGTGAAACAGTCATAAATATAGGTTAACTACCCCTTACAGAGCAACACTATTAAGAATATAGGGATAGATAAAGTACCGGTACCCCTCACCATAGTTATGCCGTCAGGGAAATAGATAAACTACCCCTCACACAGATATACCATCTGTGATACAGGTAAGCTGGTTTTTTAAATATTTAAAAATGTGAGCATATCTGTTTTGATACAGTATAGGATGACTAAATGGTCAGCTTTTTGAACATGTCAGCAACAACTTATACGATACTGTGCAAAAGTTTAGGAAGTAAAAAAAAAAAATGTTTAAAGCTGTTTATCTGGGTAGTAAGTGTACATTCGCTCAGAACAAAAAAAGCAATTTAACATTAGGATATATGCAAATTTAGAGCAACACAATAAAAACTAGTAAAAAAACCCCATGAGTTTGATAAATTTCACCACCAGTTAACTTAGGTAAAAAAGCCAAAAAGATATGATTAGCCATACAAGGTGTGTTAGTGGTTGAGTCAAAAAAATACATGGCTGCACTGGACAGTTGCTGCAAATACCAGCGTGATTTTGTTTGTTGAAATCTTCAAATTTAAGGTGGAAAACAAAATTTATCAAGGTACCGTCATAACAAAACCAAGCCTGACCGACTCAACTTGTACTTTAATATATTCACAGGTGAATATGTTACTGTTAAATTTCATTAGTGTCAGGCAAAACACGTTTATGTCCATGTTCTTCTGCAATAGTAATTTAGTAAATTTTTCTACCAGTTACACGTCAAATCCGATCAAACCGAGTAAGAATCCATCAGAAAAAGACATAAACATTAAATGCTGATGTAACAAAAATTTTAGAACTCATATCTATCCTTAGACTGAGCTCCGTTTCAATTGTAAAGGAGGTACCAAAGAAAATCATTTTTGAGGGACCTCAGAACGAATAGCAAAAAAAATTATAATTAAATGTATATTTTTAGACCAAGCGTACTTAATAAGATGGAAAAAAAATCAATTTGGTTCATTTCAAGGACTTTATATATTTTTTGGACAATCCCCGGGCCCCATACACACATTCACGCACCCCTGCTGTAAGAGTGCACGTGACCTGCATCTATTTGCTCCGCAGTTAAAAAATGACTGACTATGCCCCCTGCTGGGTTGCTGTACACCCTGCCCATTGTTTTTCCACTAGTGTTTTCAGTGTTATCGGCGACGCCTTAGACAGTCATGAGCTCATGTCCAGCCGGCACGGAATGGCCACCTCGGCCTGCGCAATCAAACACGAGCTGGCTAATGACTGACGGTCAGGTCACATGATCCAGTCAGGCTGCTGCCAAACAGCTCTGGGGTGAGCAGCCTGGCTTTAACACCCACCACCGCCCCCCCCCACCCCGCTCTGGTTAATTATGTAATCATGTGGTGCGACCTTTTGATGGTCAGGGTCTTGCAGGAATGTCTGATTCTGTTCATTTACGTTCTATTTTTGATGCAACGGACCCCAAGTTTGGGTTGCGTCCTGTTAAGTGCTTTGCTGCCCTGAGCACCATGCTTTCTCTCACCCTGTGTGTCTCTGTCACCCCCCCCCCCCCCCCTCCCCCCCCCCCCACCTCCCCCCCCCCCTCCCCCCCCCCTCCCCCCCCCCCCTTTTCTCTGTTCCTCTCCCTGCACTCCAGCCTGGCCTCAGACATGGCCCGTTTTACTATGCCAAGCAGCCACTCACCACAGACCCTGTTGATGTTGTGCCGCAGGACGGCCGGAATGATTTCTACTGCTGGCTGTGCCACCGGGAGGGCCAGGTGCTGTGCTGCGAGCTCTGCCCGCGGGTCTACCATGCCCGCTGCCTGCGGCTGGCTGCCGAGCCCGAGGGCGACTGGTTCTGCCCCGAGTGCGAGGTACCCGGTGCCCATGCTCTGGCCCTGGGCCACGGGGGGGGGGGGGGGGGGGTTATTGGCACAGAAGGACACATGGTGGGGTAGAAGCTTGGGCAGAGTGCGCTTTAGTGTGTAAAAAGTCTGTCTGCCACAAAGGAGAGTCACCATTGAGTGTCTGATACACAGATGATTGTGTATCAACACAGTGATGAAGGATTCCTCAGAACGGCCGGTTCTGTCCTGACAGCCTCAGGCATGCCGACAAGCCTTATTCTTGCTAACTGTAGACAGAGTCGCTCTTTAATATGGACGTTATAATATAACATTCAAGTAAGACACAAGCTAACAACATAAAACATGATTAGTCAAAAAAAAAAAAAAAATGAAAATAGTGATATCATTCAGGAAGCTGTAAGTTAGAGACGGTTTGCTGACCACCGGCAGCCCTGCGATGCTGGAAGCTGCATCGGTGCCACGTGCCGGACGGAATCTCGCGTTTTCGGTTCCGCTTTTATCGGGGTCACCTGCTCGTCATTCGATGTTCACCTCAGAGCTCTGCTTATAGAAACACGAACCTGAGCTTGGCGACGCAAATTGGCTGGAAGTGCGAAATGCGAGTTATTTCGGACAACGTGTCATTCTAGTTTAGTCTAACACTACTGAACTCAAGTTAAGTGAACATTATTCTTATAAACAGCAAGTGATAAAGGAGGGGGGGGTTTCACAGTATTTAAAGTGCAAAACACAGGATAGTGTGAAACAGGGGAAATGGACACAAGGGTTTATATACATACATTAGAGTTTATATATATCATGGTTGCTATGTGCATGTCAAAAATATGTAATGCAGCAGCAGCTTAATGGGGACAAATAAACATAATAGCCAAAAGCTAATGATAAATCTCTAAATGATTCTCAGTCAGAGTGAGCAGTGCCAGTCTGGGGAGGCTTGGCTTGACCGTTAGTATTTTAGCATTAGCTGAGACCTACCCAGTGTGAAGCGGCAGCTCCGTGGCGTCTGGTCTCGCCTGCAGAAAATCACAGTGGCTGAGTGCATCGAGACCCAGAGCAAGGCCATGACCATGTTGACCACGGAGCAGCTCTCCTACCTGCTCAAGTTTGCGTTGCAGAAGATGAAGCAGCCAGGGGTGAGTGCATGGGGGGGAGCCCCTCAGGGAAGCCCCGGCGCCTGGGGGCGAGTGTGGGGAGAGGCTGGGCTGGATCCTGAGACGTAATGCCATGTAGAGAAGAGCACCATTTATTGACCTTCTGTATGCTTAACCAGAGCAGTGACCCTAAGCCCAACCACAAAGGCATGCCTGTTGGCTTTGAGAATGGCAGCCTTCTTGGTGACGTGGCCCCTCACTTCTTGCTCGAGCTGCATCTGCCCAGAGATCATGCTGGGTAAACCAAGGGTTTCTCCTGCCTCGGCTGAAATCCGCTCTGTCCTCTTGTCCCTGGAGCAGACCGAGCCGTTTCAGAAGCCCGTGTCCCTGGAGCAGCATCCGGACTATGCCGAGTACATCTTCCACCCGATGGACCTCTGCACGCTAGAGAAGGTAGGCAGGAGCGGGCTGCGCTACTCATTGGGCATTCTAGAGCCGTCTGATGATCACATGGCAGGTGTTATATGATGGCGGACTTTCCATTTGGCAGAACGTCAAAAAGAAAATGTACGGGTGCACAGAGGCATTCCTGGCTGATGTTAAATGGATCCTGCATAACTGTATCATTTACAATGGCGGTGAGTCGATCAGAGATGTCCAGGCGGCATGGGTCTCATCATTCTCAGTGTCATTGCTATTATTATCAGTTCATGTTATTGTCGGGATCAATTTCATTCATTTGATTGATTAAAATTGCCTCATCCTAGGTAACCACAAACTGACGGCCACAGCGAAAGTCATAGTGAAAATCTGTGAACATGAAGTAAGCATCCTCACCCTCTGCACATCTTTGTGTGAGCCCATCACCGCTGACTACACTTCCTAGTAAAGGTTTTCTTGTTGAGCTGTTTCATGGTCTTTTCGGGAAAGACCAGTCAGGAGGCCATTACAATAGTCTGGTCTACTTGAGATGAATGCATGCGTAGTTTTCTCTAGGTCCTAATTAGGACCACAGCCTCTGACTTTGAATATATTCTTAAGATGATAAAATGGCACCTTAAATGACTTTGATGCGGTTGCTGAAGATAAGGTCATCATCCATTATGAGACCAAGATTTGAAACTTGACCTGTGCTCTGTAGAGCCTTTTTGCCCATCGAAACATTTAGTTCAGTCCAGGACTACCAAAAAGCATAATTTCAGTCTTGTCTGTCACACCTTACCCATGCATATAACAAAAATACTATTGAGTTTGGATTTTACAAGATCAAACTCATGCATAAATGACTGATAAATGTTCATATTTATCCAACCCACCTAATATCTTTAGCTTCCTCTCGTTGTGTATCCTGGATGCTCCTCTCGGCCTTTGGTTGAGTAGTTCTCTAGTTAGCTTCTTGCTATGCCATAGCCTGCTGTCCAGCTATCGCTATGCTAACTGTCACATGTAACTGCTCTCACTGGAATCTCAGCCTTGATACACTTATACCTACGCTAGCTCCTTGTCGACTGTGTGCTTGTGGTGTAATATTCGCCTCACTCCTTGGCAAATCGTTGTACATAACATAAATTTTCATACTGTTGAGTAGCCCCGTCTCTGTCCACAGATGAATGAAATCGAAGTTTGTCCAGAGTGTTACCTGTCGGCTTGCCAGAAAAGGGACAACTGGTTTTGTGAGCCATGCGTAAGCTTTTTCCCGGTCGACACCCGCTGCGTTGCGCGAGTTCAGCCAAAGGCACTGGCGCAGCTGCCAGGGCTTTCCCATCTGTGTCTCCCCCCTACCTGCTTCCCGGGGATGCTGTCAGATCATCCTTTACAACTTTAGGGTCCTTGTTTTGGGTTAAGATAAGATACTTTGTCGTCCAGGCAGAAGGACAGCATATATACATAGGGAAGGATAGTAAATATATCCACACATGGATAAACTCAGGAATACATAATGTACCAAGAACTATGAAGCCAGAAATATTCAAACAGCAGGAAAACTGTAACCGGATCCGTGGATTCTATTGCATATTGGTGTGAGGGACGTATATATCTTTTACAAAGACAGGAGGTGACTGCTCTTGCTAATAGCGTTGCATGTGAACCCTTATCGAAGCCGTGCCCTAATCCTGACGATGTGCTACATCTTTTAGAGTAACCCACACCCACTGGTCTGGGCCAAACTGAAGGGCTTCCCCTTCTGGCCAGCAAAGGCACTGCGGGACAAAGATGGACAGGTGGACGCCCGATTCTTCGGACAGCACGACAGGTGAGCAGCTTCATGTGCCGCTGCTTCACAGCTTCGCCCCCTGTTGGTTCGGATCGGCACGCCGCTCGCCGTGCGATCTTTGGGCGATATGAACATCAGCGGGATCATGGCATGGCCTTCCCTGATACATTTCATATTTATCATTCCTGCCAGTCTGCTGAGGCTTTAGGTCTGCCTCCTGAACTGGCCCAGTAATCCAGCCGTGTCCTAACAGGCTCATGCGCCAGAGGGGTTCTGCTCTGTAATCCCAAACAAGCTACCTTATCTCAATCCCAGCTGTAAGTTAAATAGGACGTATAAAGGTATATGTGGTACCAACTGCATTTCAAATAGAATAAGTATCATATTTACTGTGATATTAGACCTTTCCAACATATATCAGAATCAAACACATCCATGCTCCATCCATTTTCCAACTGTTTATCTATTAGAGGGTCATTGGGAGGCCTGCAGCCTTTACCAGCAGCACAGGACATAAGGCTGGGGTACAGCCTGGACAACTTGTCAGTAGAACCAAATACATATTAAATCTAATTAGGGAACAATCATTTAGTAAATAGCGGATTTATAGTAGTTTTGGCTTAACCCTGTAGTTTGCCCTTCTCTATTATCTGTTAGACAGTATAATGGATTTTTCCAGTAATCCATAAAATTTACATAAATTCCATTAGAATGAAGTACAGCCAAGCAAAGGTCATTTTTGTGAGTGAGAAAAAAACAGAGATAAACCTTATCCTGTGTGACCGAGAAGCAGAATCTCCGCTACCTGTTTATTTAATATGCTCGGCCGTTTACTTTCCACAGCCTGGTGTTAATGTGTTTCGATGTAAGGGGATACACATTCAGGAGAATATGGTTAAGATAACGGGGGGGGGCAATATCAGATGAGGGTTTTTCTAGTAGCTAGAAAGTAAGTAATTAATTCATTATTCAGTTACTTGATCATAGTGCTCAGAATATAAAGCTGGTCAGATTGATTG
>JAABNY020000144.1:71634-83591 GCA_015164015.2 Brevimyrus niger
ACCCTGCGGTACCCCACTATGAACGGAGGTCCACTGTGACATTGTGCCTCTAATAACTACTCGCTGCTTCCTGTCAGTTAGCCAGTTTTCATGAAATGAAATGGGTAGGTACATTGATGACAGGAAATGCACCAATTTTAAATGTTAGCGAGACACGTGACATAATTTTCATGCCTTTTTTTAAAAATAAAATTGTGGCCTTGAACATAAACCCCCCTAGATGAAGGGGTAAGATCCAAATCGCCATGCCCCTAGCAAGGTTGTTGAAGTTGGATATCCTCTACAAATCATTTTTAGTTACCTGGTAATTTTATCGGTGCAACCAGCATGTTGCTCCTTTTTGTGGGGGTGTGAGGTAGTTTTATCGTCAATTTTACTATTAATTTTGCTGGATGTGTGTAATTTGACCTTTCTGGAATAAACTGAACACTGCTGAAGTGAGTTGCTGTTGATGGTGTGAGCTTCAGGCCAGCCACACTGCTTTGCTTTTTGTGTTAAAGGAATCCCCTCTTTCTGCAGTCTGTACTAGTCCATGCATCTTCACTAGTCTGAACTCATTGCAGAATTTGGTTAAATATTGAAAATGATTTTCAAACTTGTTTTTTGTGGGAGCTGTGTTCTTTCCTAATTGTCTTTTCACTGCTTTATGTTCATGACATATCTCACCATTGTTTTTAATGTGTAAAAAGGAGGGGCTGATCATTCAGCCTGCGCATTATTTAGGAAACTAAAGTAGCTACGAGTCCAAAATTAGCTTTTTTCAGGTTTGGTCCACCTTCTGATTGCTTTATTTCACCCCCAGGCTCTGTTTGTGAAGAGCTAGGTGCCCTTCGGTGTTAGAGCAGTGTTTCCTAACAAAGTCCTTTGGGGTTTGGGGGGCAAACGATCCACATGCAAGCACACCAATACCAGGGATTGGTTGTTGCTGATTGCAAGGGAGCAGAAATGTGGACTGTTTGGGGATCCCCCTGGACTTCTGCGGTATACAAGGTGCTCACATGTGGACTGCCTCTGTTTTCTCTTCTAGCTCCACGCCTAGCCTCTCCTGTGACAGGCAATGTGTTGCCAGCAGGACCTGCATTAAGGGGAGCCTAAACATTACTGCCTGAGCACTGCAGGACTGATCTAGGTCAGCTGTGAATCCCTCCTCCTCACAGCGCACACATTGCAGCAGGTATGATCCGGGCCCTCGCCCATCAGGTCTCGCCTGTGGTTTAGAGACGGATGAAACGGCCACTGTGTAGCTGCTGGTATTTGTTCATAAGTTCAGCTGTGGCCTTGGGGGACTGTCTCTTAAATCTCGGTTCAAATACTATTGCATGTGCGCTTTTGGTCGGCGGATACAAGCAATGTAGTGAAATGGGTAAACTTATAAACAGTTGTTACTGAGCTTGGGCAGTATTAAAGTAATATGGCACACTGGTATTTTGACATCTTTGACACAATGAGCCCCCTCCACCCCACATGACGCATTTTATTGCCACAATTTCAAAATGTCTGAAAATTGGTGCTTTTGGAAACGCCATATACCGCGATATAATGTCCGGACACTGTGAAATACTGGAAATGCAGATAACTCCGTACCCTACAGCATTATTTCTATATTTCTCTGTTTGTTGACCTATGCTCTGTCGGTCAGTGTTGCCACCCATTAGATACCAGCGAATTTCCTTGCACGTGCGGTTGGTGCACACTGGCATGCGTGATTTTCACCGGACATAAAAATCTGACTACATGCATGCCATCTGCCGGTATACCTTGATTAAATTTGCATCACGTTACCCTGTGTGTAGACCGGAAGTGCAGATGGAAAAGTGAAGTATGAATTGCCCATAAGTCTCAAGCTCATTAAAATCTAGTGTGTCTCATTGTGTAACAAATGGTCTGCTGTCATGGAAGGTGAAGCTTGTAGCTGCACTGATTCAGAGTAGCATTGCTATAAAGAACATAGCTATACTTTGCTAGTAACTATAATTAAAATGTGAAGAGCTGACATCTAGTTTTACTGCTGGCTTCTGTGGACGTCGGTAAATGGTCAGCATAGTAATTTGCCTTCATGGTTAATGTACACTGTCAGAGAAGCAGGCTGCAAATTGCTTTTGACTTTAGGTCACGTTTTAGAAACCTTGATTGTCAGTCTTTGTGGCTTCTGTAAATTATTTGGTAACGTTTTACCGCTCATAATGCATTCATAGAACATTCATAAGCAGTGTGTAAGTATATCTTAATGTCTTGAAGCAGTGTTTATAACTTTCAATGATCAAGACACATTAGCTGTAATATACATAAACAAGTATTTCAATAATATGTTGTGTATTAAAGCTGATAATGTATGTTGGGATGTTAATGAATGCTTGTTCCCCCTGAATGCATTATGAATGCATTGTAAAGGTGCACTGAATGTTCTATGAAGGCATTAAAGCTTTATGATAGTGCAGTTAATTTAAAGCCTTAGTAATTATTCATGTTAATGTTTCATTTGTGCTTTTACTAAACCTTACTGTTTCTTATAGCGAACTTCAGTGGTTTCATTGACAGAAAATTAATGTATGCTTGTAATTGCTGTCATTTTGTTCATTGCCAGTTTTAATGTATAAGGTTGTAACTGCAAACATATTCCTTGTGTACTGTATGCTACCTTTTTGGTTCATACACATTGAAATGAATCGATACATTTGTTGACATGGGCAGAACATAAATTCATTATTTTATGTTCAATACTGAGAACATTATGCTAATTTCGGCTGCGAGTTGGTTAGTGGTAGAGAGCTCAGGCACTGTAACATCACTTTAATCAGCAGTTTGGGGATATCTTTTGCTTTCCCAATAAATTACACCAACGCCAGGAAGAATGTAGTTGGTGAGACCCAGACTTGGATTTCGATTTATTGCTGGCGATGCAACATGCTAACTCATGAGATGACGTCATCTTAGTGTGTACAACTGGAGCGAGACAGATGTAGCCCCCCTGTGGCGTTTAATGTGCTTTTGCCGGGAAATTCAGATCAGGCTAAAATATTATGGCCGTTGGGGTTCTTACCGCTATAGATCTGTGACCGTTTTCTTTTGTAGAGATTTTAGTTAAGATTACGAGTTTTTTTTTTTTAATTGATTTTGCAATTTTCTTCAATGTGTATATAAGTGACATGGTCTTCAGACATTTTGACAGCCACATTGCCTTTTATTTACACATTGTTCCCAATTGTGTATTGTGTATTAATTTCATAACAAATCTTTCCCCCTGCTGTACTGAGATTGCACTGAACCCTGAACCCAAAAATGAGGTTTGTACCAAACAGTGAACTCTATACTATTATACCCCAATAATGGTGAGCTGGGGCATATGAAAGAACATCACTTTGTCTGGGGGAATAGTAATGTGGTGTGTTTTTATGTACCCACATGGGCCCTTTTTGCACTTTGAATTTAAAATGAGGCTTGGGTGATCAGATCACAAGTACATGGCTGTTTACCCCAGTGTTTGTGTCTTCAAGTTGTCCAGCTGACTGTTTGTGCTGAGATTTCATTACTGTTCTGCTCAGTTATTGTGACGTTCTCATAGGGGATGTATCAGGAGACACTGGTGCGTACACTACGAGAGATGCATAATGAAATGTGTCCCAGGCCATCTCAAGTGGTTTGAGTGATCAGATCACAATGTCTTTTTGTGCCGGCTTGCTACTGTCTGATCACCCAAGATGCGTCTTAACTGATTGTAAACGGGGCCATGAATGGCTGTTTGGGCAGTACTGTGGTTTATGTACTAAGATTGTTTACTTTGGCGGTATTTGTAATTGGCCACAAGACATGTAACCTGGTGTCGGAATCTGACTGACCAGCAGTTATTGCCTTTATTTGGGATGTAGGCTTAGGCTACACACACACACTGTATAACAGATATAGGATGTGGCTTTCAGTACAGTCTTGTAGCCTATGTTTCCACCTTTTTTGTAAATGTATATTTGTTTAACCCTTCAGACTTTGAACAGTCTTTTAAAGTTTTCGTGAAGTTTTACTTCAGACTGTGTTTTAGATGATCCATGATGATCCATGACGTGACAAATTTGGCTTGCCAATCTTTTTTTTTCCTCTTCCCCACAGACACTAAAAAATGGTCCCTCCCCTCCACCCTGGTCAGTAAGACTTAATGCCAGCGGTTTGGATTATCTTTATATTGATTTTTTTTGTCTGTCTTTACGCATTTGACTAAATTTATAGTGTGTGCCTGTGTGTGTTTGTCGGGGGCGGGGGAGGTGTTGAACGAGTATCATCAATCATGTCTTTTTGACATCGCTCCACCCTAGTGTGTGAGCTGTAAAGTGGCGTATGTGCTCTCGGGCAGCTGTTTGAACATTTTTGAGGGGTTCACGCTGTGAGTACGACCTCACTCGGCCTCAGTCATCCACTTCTAGTCATAGTTTTCGTCCTTTTTATCCTCGATAAAGGATATAACGAGCTTTTGCTGGTGCCCTGTGCCTTTGCGGTCAAATTAAATGTGTGGGCCCAACTATGATAAACCTGTAAAATTACCCCATTAGATTTTAATGAGAACAAGTAAACTCCACATGTTGATAGTAATGTTTCAGTGGATTTTTCTTCATCAATTGCCTTTAATTGGACAAAACATTTTTGGTTTTATCAGGCAAAAATCAGATGCTGTCACAGTCGGGGGTAACATTGTACAAGTCTGTTTGGTATACACCTCTGTTTTGGGCTCAAGGTTAGGTGCAATTAAAATATAGCAGGGAAGCAATGAGTGTTATGAACAATGTTCTGAAATTATTACAACTGCCAAAGCTATCAAGAACTTTTGTGAACCAAATGTTTGTTTTGAATAAAAAAACGTAAGATGCTCATTTGCACCCTAAAAATTAAGATGGATAAAGCAGCATATACATGTGTGGTTGCATATTTGCATATACACCCGTATTCCTGGCAAAAGTTATAGTGCTTTTCCACTGGCGTACAGGAACAGTCTCGTACCCGAGATGCACTGCTGGTATTCAGTAACTGAACTGTACCCAAATAGACACTAGTTAGAGCACGGTTCCAGCTCACTTTGATTTTCCACTTCAGAAAGGTCGGCTTTGCCTGGGTTTTGTTTCCTGGATTTGGAGAGTGACAGGGAAGTAAAACTTTTCAAATAATAACTCCAAACCACCCATTTGAAAAATATCAGTAATGCATCAATAAATGTGTGATGCTAAGAAATATGCTAGGGCTGGGCAATTAATGGAAAATTGTTCAAACAGCACTCCAAGCCTTTAATCAATGTAATCTTGTTCTTGTCGGTTACATCAATTTAAAAATTGTTATTAAAAAAAAATGTTACTTTCCCCAGTGTTTATGTATTGCCCCCTTAAAAATATAGTACATTATGTGTTGTGACTTCGCCCCATCCAGTCTGCAACAGTGAGAACTGACAGAGCAACTAGAGCAGCTTGTATCAAACACAAATTATGTGGTAATACCACCAATCGGTTTCAGCACTAGCATTATTTAAAATACAGTGGTATTTTTAATCCACTTACAGCGATCATGGTCATAGTGATGAACCACTTATGTGGATCAGAATGCTTGGGACAGAATTATTCCTGTACAAATACTGAAATTTGCTTGTACTAATCAAGTAGTCTGCTTAGTGTGCTTACGGCGTTCAGGTTATACATAACATGGAAAATTATAATTCTCTCAATGACATTCATCAAAGCTAACGATAAATGGCTAAAAACGAGTTATCGAGATGCAGTAGCAAAACTACAATAAGCTATATTAGGTACAGTACTATATTATAGCGTATTGGAATTGTACACAGTTCAGTATTTTTTTCAGTACTAATTTGAAAAGCATTTGAGACAGCTGTACTGTATTGAGTCAAAATTCAGTAAATAGTGATGCTGTCCATTTTGCCTTGTGTAAAAATGTACAAATGTTAAATAGATGGTAATTTGCCAGAGACGAAGAAAAAGGATTTGGTTATGATGTTCATCCGCTTATAGTGATCAATTCACCCAAACAGATGTGTTCACTAAGTGCTTTCCACTGTAATTTGTCTGCAAGAAATGGAAACTTTTCTACTTTTTAGAGAACATTCTTTTACATTAACTAAAGTATGAGCTTTTCATTACACATTTATTTTTCAAGCGATTCATGCTTTAATTCAGGTGTTTGAAATATTCAATAACCATAAATGGTTCATTGGTGTGTGTATTTTAAGACATCCCAACTTTAATAGTTGATCATATTTACAGTGCAAACCTTGCCAGTGAAATGAGGACAAAAACATTAATCAGCTAGAGAGCAATGAAGGTAATTGTGTTTGATTTGAATTATATATAGTATAGGGACTGATCTCGTCTCAAATAAGTTGGCATGTTTGTCTCCAACAGCAGTCAGACGGTCTTGGTCTTAACTATTTTCTCTCCGGCGATGGTGTGGTTTTATTGGGAAACCAAAATGTTCCCAAGCTACTGGTTTAAGTGATATGAGAGGATCTTTGAGCTCTCCAGCATTAGTCATACACAACTTGGCTACAATTGGCTACTTATGAATTTAGGTGTTTCCTTTGTCCAGAAATGCATCCATTTCTTTAATTGTGTATGTTGAACCAATGATGATGTAATGAGTACATGTGCCTTTACAGCCATAACGCCAGGGATCTGAGTGCATGTTCTAAAGCAGGAACTAGCTGTATTGAGTAAACCCAGGCTTAGCATTGGGTTTCTCTGAGCAGGTCCCTCTTCAGGTTTTGGGTCGGAGTTTTGCCTTCAGTCCTCTAATTGGACTCAATTCTATTTTAACAAGGTTTTTAAAAATCAGTTCAATGAAATCAATTTTAGTGAACTTTGAGGATCTATAAAAAGCTTTTATTGATGTCTTGTTTGATGTCAGAGGGGGAACCCATTTTCCAAATTTTTTAATTTGACGTGTTGTGAATACTTGTGTATAAAGCCTGACCAAAAGCAAACAGTTGTGTAGCCATATTTTTGTGACGATGCTTTTAATTTTTTTTTTAGCAGAAATTCCAAATACTGTAGAAGGATACATTTGTTTGCATTGTGCACAGAAGTACAGTAGTAGCGTTACTGTATTTCACCAAAGGCCATTTTATTGTATTTTATTATGGTAAAATGTGCCTAACATTCGTAATGGAAATGGTAATCCTGGAAATAATCACCATTGGATGTGTAAGAATTTCTTTTAATTATGAAAATATAAAACGTAACATTGGCTTACAGTTGTACCGTAAAAAAACCCTCCTCCCCCACAATGGCTGGTATTAGCTGCTTCAGTTTTGTTACTAAAATTAACATTGTTTTTCTTTAAGAGCTTTGCAGCATGCCTTCATGCCTTCAATTTTCCGAATATTTAAGTATAAATACATGGCAGAGGCTTTGTACCTTGTGTAAGCTCCTCCCATTATGACTTACCATTTGTGTGATAAAATTGGCCTTGTAACTCGGTGAGCTACAAGGAATTGCTTTCTAAGAAGCTTTGTTTTAGGTCATTGGTCGCCCTTGCTTACCGTTTTCTCCAAAGAATGATTAATGAATGGCAGCCACAGATGGAAAGCTGTTTAACTGCTTTTAGACGTGTCTTTTGACTCGGCTAGCTGTTATAACGGATTTCCTTTTTCCCTGTGGTTGAGGTACCTCCTGTATGCCCACGTCTATCTTAGGCAGGCATTTTTCTCTGTTGTAAACAGGGGCCGATTACCAGCCTCTAATTTGATCGTTTTGAATTGTAGATATTCAGCTTGAAAATACTGTTCCTGCTATGGAGGGCAGTGGGAGCCTGGACCCCTCTGTAGCTCCGGAGCCAGACAAGGATCCTGTGGACGTCAGCTCCCAAGGTACCGTGCTTGGTGTGCGACTGTGAGGAAAGGCTTGAATGGGGGGAAATTCTGTGCTTTCTTTTGTGACACACGTACCCCCTTGCTTGTTTCCTTCTGATGTACCTCTAGTTTGCTTGTGTTCCCTGGGCCCGCTTCATGTTTTCATCCAAAGCTGTATAAATATTCATGTCTCTGTCATGTTCAAGGCCGTGTTTAAATTATACGACCATGTTTATATGCACATATCATCTGTCTTTCAAACTACTTCTACTTAACAGCAGATGAAAAAGAGGAGGTGACCAATGAGGATGCAGAGAAGATGGATGACTCTGGAAAACCAGCCAAGGCTGGTGAGTTTAAGAAGACCTGGGGCTTTCGGCGAACCACCATCGCCAAGCGAGAGATGCCGGCTGAAACGGAGAGCCAGGACAGCAGGAGTGCGCCGGTCCGCCGCAGCGGCCGGCAGGCCAAGCGCACCGACAAGCTGGAGGAGTTCCTCTCCACGGCCAAGCGGGGGCGCGGTGGTCGCCGGAGTGCCCCGGGGCACCTGGAGACCTGGGACACTCCCTCCCAGACGCCTACTGACGCGGAGACTGCGTCAGAGGCCAGCTTTGACGGCAACGCGCCGACCGACGAGCGGAAGCCCGACGGCAAGGCAGCGGGCAGGAAGGACGCGAAAGGCGGCTCTGTCAGCGAGGATGGCAGCTCGGAGAATGAGGAGAGCATGGAGGCCGCTCCCCTGAAAGCAGAGGAGCCGGAGGAACACAGCATGGGTGGCCCTGAGGCTGACGTACAGGAGCCGGTGTCTCGTGTGAGCGCCGAAGAGGATGGGAAAAAGGCAGGGGA
This sequence comes from Brevimyrus niger, assembly GCA_015164015.2. Taxonomy (NCBI): domain Eukaryota; kingdom Metazoa; phylum Chordata; class Actinopteri; order Osteoglossiformes; family Mormyridae; genus Brevimyrus; species Brevimyrus niger. The sequence continues at coordinate 80,315 of JAABNY020000144.1, forward strand.
GGACGAGGCCTTGGAGCAGACCGCTGCAGGCACTCCTGCAGCCAGCAAGGACGCCACTCCAGGCAAAAAGGCCCCCAAACCTAGACGGAGAGCCAAGGGCAGTAAGGACAACAAAGGCGAGGAGGAGGAGGATAATGATGACGATGATGACGACGATGAGGAAGATGAAGAGTCGTCGGGTAAATCTGACAACGAGGGATACGACCCCAATGCACTCTATTGCATCTGCCGGCAGAAGCACAATAAAAGGTTTGATCTTTATGGGCCTTTTTTTTATACTAGGTGACATTGTTGATTGTCTGCCTTGCCAGTCTTTGTGTCACTTGGCCTGTTATTGGCGTCTCTGTTATGTGACATTACCCGGATTTTTCTGCCGGTCCACTCACGCCATTCGTCTGCACGCAGGTTCATGATTTGCTGCGACCGCTGTGAGGAGTGGTTTCACGGCGACTGTGTGGGCATCACTGAGGCTCGTGGCCGACTGATGGAGCGCAACGGGGAAGATTACATCTGCCCGAATTGCTCTGCCCGCAAGAGCCAGGCGGCCTCCCCTGCCGACAGCGGGAAGCGGACAGCCCGCAGGACCCGGCAGAGCTCCCCCGCAGATCGGACAGCGCCTTCCGCTGGTTCGGAGGACAAAGCCAGTGAGGACCTGGGGATCAAAGGCAGGATAGAGAAAGCTACCAATCCAAGTGGAAAAAAGAAAATTAAGATATTTCAGCCGGTAGGTGTATCTGCCCTTCTTACCCCATCTGAATTTTTCTTTGGAAGGCTTTTAATTGGTTTCGGACACTTCTTGGTTTCAGGCTGTCGAAACGGCATCCCTGCCAAAGTGCATTGGTCCTGGCTGCGAGAAGGCTGCCCTGCCGGACTCTGTGTACTGTGGCAATGACTGCATCCTGAGGCATGCAGCGGCTGCAATGAAGTCCATCACGGACGTGAAGGAGTCCAAACCGAAGGAAAAGGCTAAGATCAAAGCTCAGAAGAAGCCCACAGCTAGAGCAGCTCCCAAGGTGTGGGATGTTTGTGTTTAAAATGACCATTATTAAGACCATACCTTGGTGCCTTGACTTTGACCATGTCAACTCAGGGTGTTCAGTCATAGCCTTAACAATACATTTGACTATGTGCAGTAATAGGGTATATGGTGCTCTGGTTCATTGTTATAGTCAGTTTTGTAGAGCATTAAATGGCTAAGACCGTCCCATAAACTATGGCGATACTAATTTACACACTTGAGGATAGAAGTGAAATTAATCAATTTATTATAAATTGGTATCCAAAGCCTGATTCAACACACATTCAGTTTTTGGTGGGTAAACTTCTTGAGACATTTAGAATTGTAACTTTAAGGGGGGGTCCACATGATCGTCTTCAGGCAAGAGTGCTGGTATTTGAGGTGTTGGTGCTTTCTTGAGGTGTGATTGGCCCCACTCTGTCTTTGCATCCTGTCTTTAGAAGTCATCTCCACTTATTTGTACATGTCGTTGAGCCATATATTTAGTTCACCATGAATATTTAGTGTTTATGAAGCTCATCATACAGGTCTTGGATTTCTGGTTTCTGAGACTACAGTAAAATCTCCCCTGTATTGGGCAGCTTTAGCTCTGACTGCACTGTCATGGGTGGTCATATTTTACATCAGTTCATGTACTTCTTAGTGCCGCCATCAGTCCATTCAGCTTAAAGTTCAACACTGCCGGTCAAATTCCGTGTCCTTATCTACCCGTGATGCGACGTTTCCTGCTTTCAGCAACTGACCTTTTAACTCTAATGCTCAACGCATTAGCCCGTCAGTTTAGACCTAGACTGTGATCTCCGTGTCTCCTTCTGTTCAGAAGAAATTGGCTTCGGAAAGGAGAAATCCGGGCAGAAAGTCCACGGAGTCATCCGGCAAGGCGGACGACGACGCGACGGACAGTGAGGACGAGGATGACGACGGCGACGACGAAGATGCGAGGCCAACTGAGCCGGAGCCGCCAGTGTCTTCCTGGTCCAGCGACCATAATTACAATGCTGTCACGCCAGAAAAGGCAGCGCCTGTAGCCTCCTCTGTGTATAACAAATCGTGTATGTATCACTTGAAGGTTTGCCACACTTCACCCTTACGTTATTTGCCCCCTGTGTTTTAAGGATTCGTTTGTATTTCTCCAAGGGACCATGACGTGTTTTCATAACCAAAAATATCACTCCCTCAAACGAAAATGTTTCTGAAGCACACTGCCATCACCTCAGCTGGCCGTTGGGTGTGTGTCGGGGGGGGGGGGGGGGGGTTGGTTGACCGCTGGTGGCTGTCATGGTGCCGCCTCAGTGGCTGGTTTTGTTGGCGTGTGTGACGTGCCATGGAGAGCTTAACCAGCGAGATGCTGGGAATGGCTGCAGCAAGGTAAGTGAATGACACTAGCAGCACTGGCAGGGTATTTGGGTAAGTATGTGTATCTCATGCGGGACTCCAGGAGCACCTGGTACTGCCCCCCATCTGGGTTTTTTTACCCTGCTTTAGTCTTGGAAAGCATGGGTTTCTCCACTATTTTACCTTCTGTATTTGGAGAAAATTGATCAGTATTGTAGTTGCACAAGTGAGGGTGTATGACCCTTGCAAACGCAGAAGTTAACTAAGAAATGGGTGAAATTCAGAGTATTAGAATTTCAGAGCTTTTCCTTAGTTCATTCTACTATATCATTATTTCCAGAACCCTTTTTCATGTTGCCTTCCCTCTGTGGGTGGGGGAGGGGTGGGGATTTTGTCCTAATTTTCTGAAATTGCCTTTTAACATGACCAAGATGGCGATCACCATGGTCCCCGGCAGGTAGGTGTTGCTCGTAAGCTTTTACTCGCGCACCCATGTCTGCATCATTTGATGCAGGAAGGGCACCGGCTCGCCGCTTTGGGCCGAGCCGCCGCCTCACGCAGGTTTATTCTGGCTGTGTGGATCTGCAACTTTAGCATTACAGCTCTGTTTCACGTTTTGCTCTTCTACATGGATTTGTTTCAGTAACATTTAGGATAAAATGCTTATAAAATAAAGACCAGTTTCACATTCTTTACATCCTAGTTTATTTATTAAACATCCTCGACCCATGCTTGTGGCTGGAGTACTGGGCTGGGCCGGGTCTGCATGGGGCCACCTACCAACCCCTCGGCATTGAGTCGGCATTGTGACATAGCTCCCCCCCCCCCCCCCCCCCCCCCCCCCCCCCCCCCCCCCCCCCCCCCCCCCCCCCGACCCCGGCGCCCCGGGGCCCGGCGGCCGGGCCGGCGCGCCGCGCGCGGGGG
>JAABNY020000144.1:83601-104035 GCA_015164015.2 Brevimyrus niger
TGAGTGTGGGGGGCGGGTGGTGGGGGGGGCCCCCCCCCCCCCCCCGCGGTTGGGGGGGCGTTGGGAGAGAGCCCCCCCCCCCCCCCCCCCCCGAGCGAATCCGATCAGTCCGCAGATAGCGGGCAGAAGCCTGGAACCCGCTTGGTCAGGAGTCCTGAGAAGGCCCGGCTGCTGTGGTGCCGGGGAGCCGCGTGGGAATGTGGACGAGGCGGCGGAGTGGACCTCAGGAAGACGCAGATGCACTGGGGCCCAGCGATTAGGGATATGGCGACGCTACGTTATGCCACACCGTTAAAGTCACTGTTTACATCATGCTTGCACAAGCGTCGGTCTGCTCTACTGACATTCAAACCATACTAATTATTTTGCATATTTGTACAGTGGAGTAATTCAGGTTAAGCGCTGTTCTCAGGGACTTTACGGGAGCCCCCTTAAGTGAACCTGTACATTTTGAGATTTTATGTGGTTTAATGTGGCAACTTTAGTCAAAAGGGGAACATCGTTCTCTTGCAAGCAACTTGCTAAAGTGGTTTCGAAATGACTGCTGAATTAGACATCGGGAAGTTTAAGACGAAGAGGAGGAAGCTGGTCTGAATGTCATGGTAACATGCAGCAGGTAAAAAAGCGTTCGGACATGTGCTGCCCATGCAGTCCAGTGTGTCGTGGAGAGGGATGGCTAAAGGGAAGCACAGCGGTCAAGGCCTCTTCTCAAGCCTCTGGGGCTTAAGAGAACTTAAAATTGGCCCTTGGAATATTGCCTGAGAAGCTCTGATCTCCAAAGACGCGCTGTGGAGTGTTTTAAGGTTAAGGTCGAGTTGTCATATGATTTTAGCTATGTTGAGGTATATCACTGTCCATTTGGCAGTATCCTGAACCTGCAACCTGTCCTAAGCGGTCATTTTGTTTTTTTGCGTTGCCTGTAAAAATCACACATGATGCTGATTGTCTCAATGCCGCTATGATCTTTCAGACTAGCTTATTGCGCCCTATAGCTGAACTTGAGGCGTCGTGTTAATCCCAGGCACACTTGATCTTTGGGAAGCTTGAAGATGAGACGAACTGGCAGCTGAAAGCTGTCTGGCTTTAAAATGTTAGTTTTGGTAGGCAAAATATGTATGCTATACTTCAAGAGCCTCTACAATCTTTCTTTTAGTAACGTAGCACATACTGATCATCTTTTAGTAGATGTGAAGAAAATAGAGCAACTCTTACAAATTTAAAACATTGTAAGCTGCTGTGAAACTAAAATTTGTAAGTAGTAATGAAATAGAACTGTGGGTATGTTGCTGTTCTGTTTAATATTGCAGTTACTCTTTCAGTAGTCTATTTGGGTGTTTGTGTTTTAGGGCACAGACTCATCTAAGTGGTACGAAGGATTACTTAAGGGGTGAAACAAAAGTAATGCAAACACCATCTCCAAGGATCTGTCTTCCGTGGTGAGCAGTGATTCCATGTGTAGTTGGTGTTGCGAAGGTTTGAAGCCTGGAGCACCCTTCACAGTAGTAGCCCCTGAAGAGAGGACTGCGTTGCTGCTCTGGGCTTTCTCACCAAAACACCCTTCGGCTTAACTGCAGAACTTCAGATCATTGTGAGAGCAGGATGACCTGGTGCTGTGGGCCTGCAGTAAAATGGGGCAATGCTGTCAGGTAGTAGCACTGCATTCTAGTGGCTCTCACCTGTGGAGCTGAAAGGTCTCTTAGGAAACCCATGCAAAGTTAGTCATTTCACAGGCACATGGCCGTAAGATGGTTGTCAGTGTTGTGTGTTTATATGTCCTTTGGGCTCTAGGCGCTGAGGCTATAAGCACTTCACTGATGGTACTGGGGGACCCATTTCCACTAAAGGATGGGGTTGTGATCCTTAACCACCTGATTACTCAGAGGGTGAGTGCTGACCCAGATTGGATCTTGCTGTTTCTTCAATGGCTGTCATAATACTCCACATTTTGTGTATATATACTACACCACCAGTTGCCCCTGTTGTACTATGGTGTACAGATTCATGTACACACACTTGACGCTTGAAAGTGGATTTTGGCCAGTACTAATCCGGAGTAAGTGGTATCGTCATCCTCTTCTGTTAATTTGATTGTGTTGCCTAAGCATGCAGCTGGTTTTAGTTATTCAGTGATCGTCTTGCACCATCAGGTCTTGACAGTAGTGTATGATTTTTCACTGTAAAAGGTCTATCTACTTTATCCACAGGGAGACCCCTTTGTCATCCCTTTTTCGAAGTAGTGTAGATGCATCGCATAGAATTAGTCCCATTATGATTGTGGTTTGGTCTTTCCCCTTCATTCCCATGGGTACTGAGGTGCCTTTGTGCCCACAGGAAAATGTATTTGCACCGTGTAGTTTTTCTCCTTTTCACTAAGGCATCTTGTTTTTCATGGCGCAACGTTGATTTTTAGTGTCAGTGACTGCAGAGGATGAGAACACCCAGTTCCCTTTGAGCAGCATACTTTAATATTGCATTGTTTCTTATTAGCCAGTTTTATTAATATAAAATTTATTTATTATTTATTATTATTTATTAATATAAAACATAATAAATCTGACTCGGAACTCTTGAGTATGGAAATCCTTTTGTAATTGACCAATTCACAGCTTTAATCATTCTCTGCTAATTGAGGTTCCCATCATTTTAAGCTAAAAATGTCCCAGTTCATAGAATTCAACAAAAATATGGAAGTGATTCCAAGCAGTATACAAGTATCCATGCAGACAGCCCTGAGCTCTCTCAGCAAGTTGTTTACTCTATTGTCTTGGAGGCTTTGAAAATAAAAATTAACATCCTAAAATTTGGTGTGTGTCATATCTAAACATCATGTGTGCATGTTTGGCAAATTAAAGTGTGTTCATCTGCATTGGAAATGAACTAATCCTTTCCAACACACAGCAATACCATGCAGTTTTTTTTTCTTCAAGCAAATAATTTTAAAACTGTGTTCCAATACATTTTTGGTGAGCCTTTCAGTAATGTACCTGTACAGTATTTTAAGACGGACAACTTGTCATGTTCACCTTCTGTCCATCTCAGTGTCACTCAGTAAATGCTTGCCTCAATTTCTTAGTCACCATTATGATGTATTATAGTGGTATGGAAAAAAATTTTTTTACCCTGATTGATGTGTAAACGGCCATTCTCCATCTTTGCACCCTCACGTGAACACAAATGTTGCTCTTCCTGTGTGGCCCTGGGGCATGTAGTGGGAAACTTGTACACATTGTGTGTTTCTGTGTGATGTGGCGACAGCGAAGCCATGTCTTACAAATGTTCTGTCACAGGGATGCTGACATGGAGCCGTTGTGATGGAGGTTTGATGTCTCATGTCAGGTGCTCACCATCTCTGCATTTCCCCCCCCCCCTCCCCTCTCTCGTTTTAAAAAAGCTGGGAAGGAGAGCGATGAAGCAGACAGCGAGAAGGAGACTGCCCCTGTGCGGAGGTCATCTGCAAGTTCCTCTGCCTCCCCCAAAGGGGGCAAGCGGTCCCCTGGGTCAGGAGCCCCTAAGATAGCCACCAAGGGCAAGAAGCACATCCTGCTACCCACCAGCGGGTCCAAGGCAGCCAGGAAACATGCCCTAGCCTCTGGAAAATCTCATAAATTGCAGAAACCCAGTCCTGCTCCACCTTCTGCTGCCAGCCAAGGACAAGGTGCAGGTTCTGGCCCCAGTGCATCTCCTACGGTCATTGGTCCACCTGCTTCCCGGCACCATGTCACGGGGGCCTTGAGGGTCACCAAAACGACCTTCACTATCCCTAAGAAGCAGCCCAAACCTCAGGAGCCCCCACAGACGCCGGGCTCAGGGCCTTCGGCGCCCCCCACCAGGCCGCTGCCAGCCTCGACCGCGACCCCCATCTCGTCCTCGGCACCCAGCATCAGAGCCCCTCCGGCGGCCCCTGCACAGCCTCCGGCTCAACCACAGCCCAATAACCAGATCAGGCAGAATATCCGACGCTCCCTTACTGAGATCCTGTACAAGAGGTGAGAGGCTGCAACCAAACTCTGCATCTGTAAATCTGCACGCTTTTTGCGACACTTATTCAAATGGTAATACAGCTCACAACTCCATATTACTGTTTTTTTTTTTCTTCATTCGTGGCTTAAATTGGCTGTTTACAGGGTGAGTGACAGTGATGACCTGACCATATCGGAAAATGAAGTTGGAAAACTCGCCGTCAACATCGAGAAGGAGATGTTTAACTTATTCCTCAACACGGACAACAGATATAAAAACAAATACAGGTCAATCATGTTCAACCTGAAAGATCCTAAAAATAAGGTTAGTCATCCCCTGAGATTATTTTCCGTTATCTTGTAGTTTTATCTTTAGATTTTTAAGTATGTTGACATGTCATTTCTAATCATTTTGACATGTATTTCCATGGACATAATAAAACTAAAGTGCATTTCTAAAGCCAAACTGTATTATGTACTTTATGTATTGAACTGATGGTTTGTTAGTACTGTGGATGGTCTGTTTGCCCTGTACTCCAACATAAATCCCAACCATCTGGATAATGTGTTTGGGGTCCTCTACAGGGTTTGTTCTACCGCGTCGTCGGGGGTGAAGTCACACCCTTTAGGCTGGTGAGGCTGAGCCCGGAGGAGCTCTTGTCCAGGGAGATCGCCGAGTGGAGACAACGGGAGAGCACGGAGGTGATCAACGTGGCGCTACAGGAAGTCTCTGAGCTTCATTGTGGCCGGCACCCAACCATATGCTTTGGGGAAACTAGAATGAATCCTTTCTGCCAACCTGCTCATTGGGTGTTTCGTGCAGGTGCTGGAGCCCAGACCCCAGGCCGGGCAACCCAAGCCGGGAGTGAAGCCAGAGACAGCCCCCGACGTGGACATGGAGGAGTCTCCTCCCGTGTCTGATGGAGACGTACGTACCACCGCCACCTCCCCGTCTCCTCGCATGGCTTCTGCGGCAGTAAGTGGTGGCTCCTTCTTGCTCTTTAACTTTCCACCTTCTCTTACTCATGCTCACCCATTCACCTTCTTTCCCTTTTCATGCTAACACGTCCTCACCGTGACTTTGATTCGCAGCCTTGGCTCTCTTTCAGTCTGGTTTTTCTCTCAGCCCCTGCCTTTCACTCGGCTCCAAGTTGGTTTTTCCTACCGTGGGCCTAGTGAGTGACGTACGCCTGGCCTTTTCCCGTTGACAGGAGAGGCTAAACCTAAAGGGAGCAGAAAGATGGCTGCTCTTGGCCATTCTGAGTGCAGTGTGGATTGGCTACCCTTTTATGTGATTCCTGTATAAATTGACTTCAGACACCGTCATACCAAGCGACACACATCAGTATTACTTGAGTGGATCCATTTATTAATTACATGTTTCTCTGTGCAATTACCCCCTACAGAAACTCTGCATTAGTTTATCCATCTCATAATTTTTATTTATCCATAAAAACTCAGTTTTGAGTAATGTGCATGTAATGATCCTTTGCTGCATAGGGAGTTAAGTTTGTAATAATAAATCTTTTAGGACCAGGAAGAAATCAAACAGCCTGCCAGTTCGGCCCCGGCCGTGGCCCCTCCTTCAGCCCCCGCCCTTGCTTCTGCACCGAGTGCCGCAGTGAAAGCCAGCCAGGAGGCTGCCAGCGCCCCGATGCCTGACATCTTCAGCAGCATGCTGAAAGACACCACAGCAGAGCACAGGGCACACCTCTTTGACCTTAACTGCAAGATTTGTACAGGTAAGCACAGCATCTTTACCCATTGAGTTGAACGTCTTGTTCTGATGTACTGAATTTAAATGAAATCGCTTGCCCTGGCTAATAAATCTACATGCCATCTTCTGTGCTTTTTTTTTTTTTTTTTTTTCAATTACCAGTATCTCAATTCTTCACTGTAACTTGTTTTTTTCTGGATTTTGTTTTTTTATTCTTATTTTCCATTGATCTTTTAGGCATATGTCACTGTATAAATAGCTGAAGAACCCACAAGGTTGCTCTGAGTATAACGCTTCTGGAAAGCTTCTGAAGAAACATCTCCTTAATGCTTTAATGCGGATGACGTGTGTGTTGTCTGGCTGAGCCTGTAATTTTGTAAAGAAACGCATGAAAAATCGTGACGTCTGTTGGAGTGCCGTGTTTCTGGTGTTCGATCCCCTGTAGGTCAGAAGTCTGCCGACGAAGAGCCTGCCCCAAAGAGGCCTAAGCTTTCATCAGCCTCCATCACCAAGAAGAATGAGGCTAGAGGGAAGCAGGAACCGCGACCACTCAAAGCAGGTGCTTCGTCTGGGGATGGAAACCCAGCCACGGTAACCCTTCAGGATGGCGAAACGCCTCTCATAGACTCGCCAGCCTCCCCAGAGGACAGCGCTGCTCTACCAGCCTCTTCCACGTATTCGTCCCTCGCTGCCCCCGTCACCATCCCTGCGGTGTCCTCTGTCACCATCACACGTCGGGACCCACGCACCGCAGGATACCGCCCCCCCTCGGGGATAACCGCACCGGCCCCCACACCTGCCCTGCCAAATGCCGCTTCTGAATCATCTGTGACAGAAAGCAAACCGACTACACCGCTACTGCCTCCTCCTCCGCCTCCTTCTGCCCCAAAGTCCATCCTGTTAAAGCCTGCCGCCTCACCAGACACCCGCTTCTTCAGTCCGCCCGGTACTAGGTACGTCTCAGTCTCCATGAATTCATCCAGACTGCCAACCTCGGAAAGGACTGATGTGCAAGCATGAGCTACGACTAGTGATTCCGGGATTCCTAATCCAAACTGTGTTGTATTGCAGCTTGACGGAATCGCACTCCTCGCCGGAGAGTGAAACGGCCGTCTTCCTGTCCCAGCAAGAGATGATGTGGAAGGGTTTCATCAACATGCATACTGTGGCAAAGTTTGTTACCAAAGCCTACCTGGTCTCCGGATCTTTCGAGTACCTGAAGGAGGTTAGATTCTAGTCAGTGGTCAACAAGCTGGCTGTTTTTGCCAAGCCTTGGTATTTTCCTTATAAATGAGGGTTTGTAAATAACTGGGCTGACACTTATTTAAAATGTAATCCCAAGTGTGTGCACATTAAACAAAGTGGAACCTTTCGGGTTGCGTTCCATCGATTGGCTGGTAACTCGCTGGTGATGTGTCAATCCTGTTCAGGATTTGCCAGATACTATCCACATCGGCGGCCGAATCTCCCCCCACACTGTGTGGGACTACGTGGGAAAACTGAAGACTTCCTTATCGAAGGTAACCTGAGCGTGAGTTTTCTGTGTGTTGCCACTTGCTGGTCCCGGTAAGATGCTCTAGAAATCGGTCGACTTAATTTTATAATGCCACTACTTTCTTCCCCCACTCCGTCCCCCAGGAGCTGTGCCTGATCCGCTTCCACCCAGCAACAGAGGAGGAGGAGGTGGCCTATGTCTCCCTCTTCTCTTATTTCAGCAGTCGGCGCCGTTTTGGTGTGGTGGCCAACAACAACCGCCGTATCAAGGACCTGTACCTCATCCCACTTAGTGCGAAGGACCCCCTCCCGTCCAAACTCTTGCCCTTTGATGGGCCAGGTAAGCATCACCATGGAGATGTGCCAGGGGCCTCTGCACCATCTTTCTCATGCCTCTGGAAATTGTTTCCAGTGTAATGTAGGGAAAAAATGGAAAGTACAGTTGGGTTATGATGCCTGTTCCTCTATATCATGCGCGGTGATTCAGAAATGGGTGGTAAGTATGTGAGTTGTGGTAACATCAACCTGGCGTCCTCAGCTGGTGACTCCTAATAAATGAGAGCTTGTTTCTGAATGCCTTGGTTTTGTTAGATGTTAAGGGGGTGACTACATGCTTTTACTTGTTCCCACCGATACATCCCATTGAGTTAATTTGTATGGCTTGTTTTCTCACTCTGTATATTTCCCTGTATCACTCTCCCTTTCTTAAATAAAGAGTGTTATACATTCACAGGCTGTTGCAGTGTTGCAATGTGTCACTTTCAGAGGTCGGGTCTCTTAGGGTCACTTCCCGTATGACACACAACAAAGCAAGGTGGGAGGATGGCGCCCTCTGGCTGCTATGTTGACCACACAGTCTGCAAGAATATAATGCCGAGCCGGTTTGGGTTCTGGAAATGCGTAAAAGCATATTTCGTCCTCCCTGCGACGTCTGTCTCACCATCTGAACTGGCGAAACGCAGTGGGTCGTGAAGCTTGTTGAATGGAGATAAAACCACACATTGCTGGCATTGTCTGCCCTTCTTGGCTGGACTCTGAAACTCTGGTCCAGGTTTACAGCCCTTCGGGACTTATTGGGGACCTGTGGTAAGTTCAGCTTGGGAAGCGAGTGAGACGTTACATGACGCACATAGAGGACAATTGTGAAGCCATGGATCCTTCCAGTTACAGCAGGAGGAGGAGCAATATTCCTGGAGGCCCAGTGGGATTTGCTGTCTTGACAGAAGCACCACACTTAAGTAACTGTAGCCCACATAATTGCTTTTGCCTGGCAAACACTTTCATACGAGGTGATTTTATGTATGTAGTTTAACCATTTATAATTTTACTGAATACTTACACAATTCTAAACTAATTAAGTACCGTCAACTAGAAGAACGTCAGGGACACTTTTGGTCCAGTTGCTATGCAACCATCTACTGACCAGTCTTGGAACAACAGTAACATATCTATGTTGAACGGAAGACTGGTTAATCAGCCAGAATGCAAAAAATGGAAACATTATCTGGGAAAGGGTGCACACACACATGTAATTATTTTAAATTAGTTATGTAAAGCTGCAATTTTTTTAATCAAATCAAAGCATATGCACGTCATAAGAACCTGAACTAGTACACAAGTACTCTCAAAGTGCAGAAATTACTGAATGATAACATAACTTGGTGTCTTCATAAATGCTTTAAGAGCTGTGTTTGACCAGTCACCTGGCCTTCAGGTGCTTGGGTCTTCTGCTGTGGCTTTGGACATTGACAACAAGTTTATGGACTGCTGAACTTTGGATTCCTACAGCTGGCTCGGGACTCTGTGAAGGGAGCTCTGCTGCTTTTACAGACTGCTGTGCACACAACAAACTAAACCCACAGGAAAGGCTGCAATAAAGTCTTTGCTCTCTTATTGAGGGTTGCTTCATTTACTGTTGATTGTAGTACTAATGGAAGGTTATATCTCTCCTGACATTTAGGAAAAATAATAATGTAAATCATATTTGTATTGATTTCGGTTTATTCTCTAATAGAAATGTCCACTAGTTGTAACTGAATCACTGTACCCATTCATTGTTAGTACAGGCATTATGAAAATTCAAAACTCTTCAAATATTTAAAGGGGAAAGGCCTCTTTCTTTTGGTTGTAATGATTTTTCAATGTGAAATTTGTGTTGTATTTTTCAAGCTAAAATTTTCAGTTGGTTGAAACAAGCTCTCATTTATGAGACCAGTGTCCGTATGTATGTTTAATGCATATTTTCTGGGTTGGCATATTTAGGTATTTTTCATCGTAATATATGTTTTCAAGTTCTAACTGAAATTCATGCCCATTTCTGTGCTGTCATATAGGCCTGGAACCAGCTCGTCCCAATCTTCTTCTTGGCCTGGTTATTTGCCAGAAGGAGAAGAAGCGCGCTGGGGTACCTCTGGAGAGTGAAGACAAGCGAGCCAAAATTATGACCCGAGACCCTGATGACACTGGCCTTCCCAAGCCACCCGCTCTTCCCAAGAGTGATGTCAAACCAGAAAAGGTCCAGCGGATTAACCCAGAGATAGCTATGAGCACAACTCCTCCAGGCTCTCCTCCCGTTAGCTCTTCCGAGTCTTTATCGGGTGTTCTCCCAGCTGCATCCATGCTCTCTCTCATTTCTTCTGCCAAGCCCCCAGTCTCTGTTCCCTCTGGTAAAGATTCGCCATCTTCTACATCTGCCACCGATGCTACCACCACTCCCCTCCAAACCATCCTGAAGACCCTATTCGGCAAGAAGAAACAAGACGCTGATGTTTCTCTCTCCCCTTCAGAGCAGAGGTCTGATATTACAGTGCCTCCTGCCCCACTGCTCGATCCAATCGTTCAGCAGTTCGGACAGATATACCCAAAAGAGGTAGAGGAAGATGAGGACGACCGTCCATACGATCCAGAGGAAGAGTATGACCCAGAGAAGGGCTATGGCACAAAAACATTGGCTGCTCCAGATAATGTTTTTGTAGCCACGAAAGTACCCGAGCCCACATCTGCTGAGGTTGATGATGTGGCTTATGATCCAGAAGATGAAACCATCTTTGATGAAGTGAAAGGGGGCGTCGGTGACCTCCCTGGAGAGTCAAAGGCAAAAGCCACAGCTGAGAGCAGCAGCGCTGCTCTTGGTGGTGCCACTTCTACACTGACCGAACAACAGAAAATGCTGGAAGAGCTGAACATGCAAATCGAAGAACAGAAACGCCAGCTAGAAGAACAGGAAGAATCCATTCGTCAACAGAGGGCAACAGCTGGGGTTTCCCACCTAATTCCTGATGCCCTGATGTCCCAACCCTCTAAATCATTGTTGGCAAACAGTCAGTTGCTACAGCTTGGCAAAAAGGTAGATGAAATGGCTGCGAAGACTTCAGCTGCACCAGTCATAAATCAGCGAAGAGACCCACGACAAAGCAGGGACCCACGGCAGGCCGCAGCTAATCGTAGATTAACGAGCGACGCAGCGGAAAAGGAACCTTGCACTGAAGTTCCCACTACAGAAATAGCTTCAGCACAGCCAGACTCAACCCAACCAGAAACCATACAGGTGCCAGCAGAAACACAACCTGAGCCGGTGCCTTTCTTGGAAACTGAGAGCGCGGAAATATCTATCCCCCTACTGGGGGAGAAAATAGAACCTGAAATGGAGGACAACTCATTTGTTGATCTGCCTGAAAAAAGCAGCCAGGATAACTCCAAGCCAGAAATCGAAAGCAACCCTTACACTACTTGGCCAAATTCTGCCAGCATTTTGAAAGCTAAAGAGCTAAATCTTGAGCAGCCCCAAGATTTACCTGCACTAGAGTCATCTCAGACTTCATATTACAGTGGATCCATGAATGCGGCGCCCTCAGGTCCCTTCCCCGGGATCTCCCAGGACATGGCACAGAGTAACTCAACTCTAGTGGATGTTCAGGCTCCTCATTTGCCACATATGGGTATTATAAACCCTGAGTTTGGGAACTCTCAGGAAATTCCACCTCATATACCCTTTCAACATCCACCTGGGCCTCCCCCAATGCAGGGGCCTCCTCCATTACAAGGTGAGAGTGACCAGTCCCAGTACCGAGATCCATCCCCATATGCCCCACCGGGTCCTTATCCACCTTATCAGAATCAGTGGGGGGGCTCTCAGCAACAGTTTGACGGACCTCGAGGACCACCACCCCAGCCTATGATGGGACCAAGAGGTCCTCCTCCATTCCAGCCCCTTGGTCAAAGGGGACCACCACCTCAGATATTTGATAATTCTATGAACTCTATACCCCCCCAGCACATGGGACCGAGGGGCCCACCTCCATCGCAGTTTGAGGGCCATTGTCCTCCCCCCCCTTCATTTGATGGGCAAAATGGTTCTCTCCAGCCTAGATTTAATAGACCCCCACCACCATTCAATTTTCCTGGACCCAGAGGTCCCCCACCACCATTTTCTGGGCCACCACCTGTCCACTTTGACAATAGAACTCCCCCGCCCGCCCACTTTCCTGGCCCAAGAGGCCCACCCCCTCCTCATCAATTTGGAGAACATGTTCCTCAAAAGCCACTACTGGATACACCAAGGGGTCCTGATGAGCAGCCGTATGATAACAGTGGAAATGCGTATCAGCAGGGTATCGAACCACACCAGGGTGAAACACCACCACTGATGTACAGAGAGAACCAGACATTGGCACAAGCGCCCCCATTCCGGGGTCCCCCGCACAACCAATTTGATGGCCGGAGAGGTCCATCTGCTGATATGGGGGGGCAACGTTATCCACCCCCGAACCGATTCAGTGGACCAGGAGCCCCTACTCATCTTCACAACCAGATACTGCCTTCACCTCCTCATAGAGGCTCTTTTGAGGACCCAAGGGGCCCCCATCCTGCTGAGTTTCAAGGGCCAAGAGGAACCCCAGTAGTGCCATTTGCAGGGCCCAGAGTTCCCCCACCTGGTCATTTTCCAGACAACAGAGGAGGACAGCCACGATTCCGTTTTGAAGGTCCCCATCACCCACCAGAAATACGGCCTCTGCGTCATTCTGGGCCTCTACTCCCTACTCCTCCTGAAGGACCCATTCAGTTGCCAAACCGAGCAGCCCACAGCCCTGATTCCCACCGGGAGGATCATTGGAGGCATTCTCCTGAGATAAGGAGACGCAGTAGCAGAGAGGACTCTGAGCAGCGCAACAATGGGGACAGGGCAGGCAGGTTTGAAGGCACACACCGTGATAGGGAGGGTGCCCAAGGGCCCTCGCGGCTTTCAGAGGAAAGGCAAAGAGAGGTATCCGAGGACAGGAGAAGAGATCGGGACAGCGGCCATTCAGCTAGGCAGTGGGACAGGAACTCTGGGAAACCCTGGAGCCGAGAACGGGACTGGGACAGGAGCAGAGAGAGAGATTGGGATAGAGACCGGGAGAGAGACCGTAGCAGAGGAAGAGACGCTGATAGGCACAGAGAGGGAGACAGCGATAAGAGGAGGGACAGGGACCGTGACAGAGACCGAGACAGAGAAAGGGAACGAGGTAGGGATAGAGACTCTGACAGAAGAGACCATGACCGTGACAGAGGAAGAAACCGAGACAGAGATCGCGACAGAGACAGAGAGAGAGATCGTGACAGGGACCGGGACAGCAGGGATAGACGCCGTGACAGATCAAGGAGCAGAGACCGAGGAAAAGATAGAGACAGAGATCGTGGGAGAGACAGGGATCGGGATAGAGAAAGAGACCGAGACCGAGACAGAAAAGATAGGAGTAAGAGTAAAGAAAAGGGGAAAGAAAACAAATCTGAAACCCCGAAAGAAAGTGAAAAAACTTCAGAAACAGAGACTGCTGCTAGCAAAAATGCAACACCCTGATTTCTTTCTTTCCTGGACTTCATGCTGACATCTAATTGTCATTCTTTCATTAGATGAACATATTAAAGGTGTTCCTTGGATGGACTTAAATGTAAATACAAGGAAAAGAGACTTGATATGGGTGGAGAGTACTACATAACGGTGCTACTGTAGTTTGTATTAAAATTTGGTAATTCCATCCTCCATATTTTATCAGTTGTACCATCTGAAGTTGTATTTCAAAGTCATTTGAGTTTAGTGTGTGTGTCAGGCAAATTTTGTGATACCATACTATTATCTTGTATTTGAGTATATACTGTTGCCTCTTTCAGGAGAGGGGACTTTTTTAAAACAAAAAAAATGACTTGCGTGCATAACTAATTACATGGAACACCACAAAAATGTAAATATTTATGTATATTTGTGTATATAGGTATGTTTTTTTAAACACGTTTTCTAAGTAGAAAATCATAAGCCATATAGTTTGAATGGATACACGAAAACTGAGAAGACAGTGGGAGGATTCCAGTTTGCAGTCCGTGTACGTGCTTGTATGTTAAATAATTTTAGTACACAACGGTTGTAGCTCTACAGTAATGCTCATCACCGGCAGTTGTGTTTGAAGCCGGTCCTGTTTTGTTTAAAAATAACCAATTAAACCTCTAAATCTCTATTCTCTTGTCTTATTGCCACATTTACCCTTGCTGTGTCTGTATTATGTAGTCAGCTATAGGTTTGGGTTAAAAGCACACCGCTACATTTTTCGTTATTTTATATTTAACTAATGCAGGGTTGCCAGCTTTTGTTGGAATTAAATTTTCAAGTCGTCTGCACACGCATTTGTATGCAACAGTTTGATTTGATAGTCTGTTGGGTTTGCAAACTACTACACTTTTTATGTAGCTCATTTTGGTATTGTAATGGAATATACATTTGCCATAAGATTTCTTGCATGAGAGTCTGAAAGCATTAGAGTCATGCCAGATGTGTGAAAGGTGGCGACTCTGCAAAGTACTTTAGAGTTTAAATTTCGAAAAATATAATTATCCAGAATATCAGAAATATCGTAAAACTGACAGATTTTCCGCTGTAGTACTTCCTCCCGTCTATATTTTAGAGTAAATGCATGGCTTTATTAAATATGAAACAAAATGCCTTCATGAGCATTTATGTTTCACCCTTACGAACATTGATTTCAAATCGTTATTTTGTGATATACGTCTATCCTTCGTCATAACTACGGTCGTAGCTTGGTGACACTACAGAAGATTTATTTTAACGCCGTTTATATTTCCGCATCCACGCTGCTGACAGTAACCGATCACTGTGTAGGACATGACTTTTCTTTCAAGTTAATATCAATACGGCCAGTTCAAAACCGTATTAAGATTACAAATGAACTACTTAATCAAAAATTACAATTGCACATTTCACCGTCGAAGGAAAAACAGATGGGTGCTGAATGACCGTTCTTGCTTGTTTGATCAGCAACAGGAAACCCTACGGTATGAAACATAGGAACTACGATGTTGCTCAATGTTTGTGCTTGTGTATGGGATTTGAAGAGCTGCAATAGAAAACCCTTTATTTTGGATCAATGGGCAAGTAGTTTAACTTTGGGATGCTGCACGAACACTGAATAAACAGTGTACCCGCTGCTCCGGGTCCCCCACCCCACCGAGGAGAAACTGGGCGGAGAAAAGGTAACGTCAACGTCACCGCAATGAGCTTGTGGCTCACTGGCCGGCTGCAGCCGGCTTGCCAATAATGACCAATCACCTTTTTTTCCTCATTCATCTTTTCGGAAACGTTCGTTCAACTCCCCAATGCCATCTTATTTATTCATTAAACTATTTTTTCGTAGAAAAGCTGCGTTTTTTGTATTTTTAAATGTACTTAAGGTTTTACGGTTGTAATGCACAGCGTAAAGCTCTGTGCAGGCATCTGGTTCCTGACCACCCTTTTGTCATTTTATGGAAGGGCAACCGCCGATAATACGCTTTGGCGCTCCAGACTGTCAGCAGGGACTTTACTGTGATTCCCGGCGACTCTCGCGGCGCTGCCTCGCGAGTCCGCGAGGACATCTCTGACGAGAGCGCGAAACGTCGAGCGCCGCGCGGACGCTAGTCTGAACCCTCACATTTTTATTATTATTATCGTTTTATCTGTACTTAACAAAAGCATTTGCGTATTAGGACAGCCAATCACATATTTTATTATAATATTAAATTTGACAGACCATCTGTCAGCTAAAACGTTGGTTTCTTAACATAGGTTCATTTTCTTTATTTGCGTACAGCAGGCAAGCCTCGAATTAAAAGCCGTAATGTCTTCATCGAGTGACGCACACCCGGCTTCGGGGGAGTGCTGCTCGGCCTCAGCTGAGGTGACTTTGGGACCTGCCGTTAACGGTCAGGGTCTGGCCGACTTTAGTCTGGTGGAGATGACCGAGGTGGAGTACACACACCTCCAGCACATATTTTACTCACACATGGAGGCGACAGAGCAGAGTGAGCCAGGGGACGCGGGTCTGGACATGGGTTGCGCCGTGTCCTGTCCGGCTGTCCACGCAGTGCAGCCCGGTACCCCCACCTCTACTGAGGGTGATCATCCGGCGGCACCTCGCAGCGGGCGCACGCCGTCCCCCCACGGGCACAGTCCGGACTTCCCGGAAATGAGAATGATCTCCGGCGGCGATCCGGCCAATGAGAGGACCCCGAATGGCTGCGGAGAGGTCCCTGAGCCTATCTTAGCTAGGGCCCAGGGCAGAAGCGTGGTGGCAAGAGGGGGGCAAGGAGCGCCGTCTGAGACCCGCCCCAGCCCCGCGGCTCGAGTGTGTCTGGAGAAGCGTTTCGAGATGCCGCTCCTGCAGGCCTCTCAGGAGCAGGGGGCAGCGCTGAGCAGGTAAGCCAGACCCAGCGCCGGTCTGAAGTGCTGGTACCGACAGCCTGGGATCTGAGGTTCCTTCTGTCTCTGTTTCAGCTTCCTGTCTATACTGCACCATCCTTCGGAGATTCTGGGAGTCACTGCGGCCTCCGAGCCGATTAAGTGCCTTAACATGGGCCAGGGGAGACTGGCGCCCCCCGGGGCCACGGAGGGATCCTTACCGGCACACGGCCAGGTGGGCAAACTGGGGAGGGGTGGTTGTATTAAAAGTCCTGAAGAGAGCTGGTTGTGTGACCTGCTTGTGTTTATTATACACGCAGAGAGAGGTGCCTCATATTCAGCATATAAAAGCTTCAGGACACTGGCCTATACTCAATAGGGTGCAGTGTGAACCATCCAGATAGGTCATTGTTTCCCAACCCAGTCCTCAGGGACCTCCAGACAGTCCACATTTCTTCTCCCTCCCAGCTCCCAGCTAATCAAGAACACCAAATGGCTGGTACAGGTTTGCTGGGAGGGAGCAGAAACGTGGACTGTTTGGTGGTCCCCAAGGACACTGAGATGGCTGGACAAACGTTTGGTCACTCATAAGCCACTGCAGTGCCCGATTCAAACAAAAGCTGAAGCTGGGTGGGACCTGTAGCCTCATTTTCCATGTACCTCAGAGCCTGACAGCTGTGCGCCACACAGTGGGTCCTGCCAAGTATCCCAGGAACCTCAGCTTTAGCTTCCAGCAGGACTTGCAGCCTCCGAAGGTGGGATTTTGCAAGTCTGTCGCTGGACCTGAAGTTTGGGTTAAGCTGGACGGTGAGTGTTCTTTAATATTTGTTACGCTTATTTTCCTTTGTTCTGTTAAATATTGTGTATTGAATTTCCCAAGGTTGCGTGCATCCCTGCATCCATTCAGACTTTCCGTGTGTCTTTGCTGCAGACAAGGCTCAGCACAAGCCAGCACTGCCCGTGAGGCGCGCTCGGGCAAACCTGCGTCCGGGGTGCCTCGAGCGTCACACCCTGAGTGATATCCAGAATGCGGTCAGGGTGGGAGAGGAGGCAGCCGGCGTCCGCAAGGCTAGTGTAACGGGAGAGGGCTTGCAGCGAAGAGAGAAGCACAACAGCATGGAGCGAGACCGTCGGTAAGGGCCGTCCTATCTGAGCACTCCTCAGCCAGCGTGGCATTCGATTGCTGGGGTTGGGTGGTGTTTATAACTAAGGCTCTGTCTTGTGTCTTTTGCTAAATTAGCAGAATAACCAACTATGTTCAAGTCAGTTCAGCAGTGGCCAATCATATTCTCAAAGGGCCGGTGTGTGTGCAGGTTTTTGGGATAATCTTTAGGTCAGCGGTTCAAACCGAGGTGTGAGGACTCCTCAACCAATCAGTCCTCTAGTTAGTAATCTGCAACGAAAACTCACGTACAAACTGGCCCTTTGTGGATAAGATTAGCCACCCCTGCTTTAATTAAACAGCTGATTGTTTAGCAATTAAACTTTTAAATCTGATAAGAAATTAATATTATGTAACATTAACATACACCATTTATACAGTATGATACTTATCATGGGTATGTACCTGGCAGTTTTTCTGGTGTTATAAATTGTGACTGAGGTAAAATGTTTACAGAGAAGGTATTTACACTTTTTCTCCTCTTTCTTTCGCTGCTGCTGCAGTCGGAGGATTCGAATTTGCTGCGATGAACTGAACAAGCTCGTACCCTTCTGCAGCTTTGACACGGACAAGGCCACCACGTTGCAGTGGACCACTGCCTTCCTCAAGTATCTCAAGGAGGGCTACGGTGACAGCCTCAAGCAGGTATGTGGCCCATGGGGCAAATCACATATGCAGATATTTGGAAATAGACTTGGGTGCCAGGGTATGGAGAAAAAAATAGCCGACACTTGTGAAAGTCTGTCTTAAATGTGACCGGACTTTTTTTTCTGTTTCCTTATCACCCTGTCTTCTCCTTACAGGAGTTTCAAAATGCCTTTTGTGGCCAGACCGGAAAGCGCATAAAGCTGGGCCGTGTGTCTGGCCCTGCAGTGTCATATGATGAGCCCAGCAGCCCACATGCCATTCGGCCAGACAAGCAGAATTGAGTGCCTAGTTCACACATCTGAGTAATATGTAATGAGCCTGTACAGTTTATATGCACATAGTCAATCGCCCCAGTTATTGCCATCGGTATTATTTACGTCACTAATGTTGAAACAGTAGCAGGTTCAAAACATGTCTGGTCATCCTTCATTTGCATTCTTGGCAAAGGTTTTTCCAAACTGTTGCTCTGTCTCTAAATGTTTTGTATTAAGGGTTATTTTTATTGCATGTTATGGGAAATACAGAAGGGTAGTCTTTGTACCATTAAAAAGAATTCATGGTACCCCAGAGGGTACCCTAATTTTGTATATTTTCTCTCCACGCAAAAACTATTTGTCATATTTTTTGTGTTATCCTAGTAAAACAGTGCAACATAGATCATAGAATCCAAAAGAGGTCAGACTTGAATTAAGCATTTTAAGTTGCTGTATAGTAACATTCCTATAATTAAACACACACACTCGCACACAAACACACACTTGAATTGAACAGATACAGAACATCGACAAAATGTTTAATGAATAATCACCCAAAGGTGGCACTGTTTCTCCATGATAGTGTAGTACTTGATAGTAGTAAGTTATAATTTCTGCTTTAATTCTTTTTATGTAACAGTTACTTGTAACATGAAGCTTTGGATGATTTATTTTTATTGCTCATCTGTAGATAAAACAAGGCAGCCCATATTAGCTGGCATTTCTTTTTTCATGTGGTACGAAACTAACAGTTTGTTAAAAGCTTAAAAATTGCTAACAAGTAAATAGTATTTTGTGCTCTGTATTTTTCAACCAAGACTATGTTGTATAGAATGAGGTGTGCTCAAATGGGGTGAGTAACCTGTTATTATTGTGAAGCTTTTTCCTTTCTTTTTGAAACGGAAAAGGCACTGTCTGGGTGTCTTTTTGTGGAAATTAAATGTTTTCAGAGATGTTTATTAGATTTATAAGGGAAGTGAGTTATTACTGAAAAGTGTTTTTAATTCTTAAAACAAAATATACTACTGCTTCATACATGTCAGTTGTAATGCACCAATCCTTGTTAGTCTTTAAAGCATGTACAAATATTGTAATTGTTTTATTTCCAAGTCAGTATATTAAATTACTGTTACTTAAAATGTTACTTTCATTTTCAGAATACTGTGAAAAGATTAAGACCATGCAGAAGCAGACCAGTTGTCTTCTATGCATGACATTCCATGCTGTTTTCATTCTGTGCCTCTTCTGACAGCACCTCCCACATAGCTCTCCTACAATGGGCATGCCCCTTCTGACAGCATCTTCAACTAGTTTGGGTTTCCCTTTAGTTACTAGCTTTTAAATTCAGGACATTGACAGTGATGCCATCTCCCCATGACCACTGACACTCCTCAGCTGTTTGCCTAAAGTATTGTAACTCCGGTCCCGGAAATCTACGACCCAGTCGGTTTTCAATCCTACCCGGCTACTGATGCGCCACACCTGTTCTCAGGTAAATACCAGGGCCAGGTGTGGCTCATCAGAAGCCAAGTATGATAGAAAACCTACTGGGTAGTAGCTCTCTAGGACCGGAGTTGGAGACCCCTGCTCTGAAACTTCCCTTTTAAGGCTTCATTTAGGTTAGAATTATATAATGCTAACATGTTCACTATTTGGTACCTTTTATTAGCAAAAATTTTCAAATTTTCTTATTTTTGATTCATCAATGTAACCTCCTAGCAGTTATAACAGCAGAGAAACTCAGACATTCTTTCTACAAGGGACAATAAATACTGCTTTGTCTCATGGGATGAACCAGTTGACTAGTGCACCTAAAGTTAAAGGACAGCCGAGATTTTGACTATGCTATCTCCTGGGTGTGATGTTAAATTGCATCCAGCCAGTAAGGGGCACTCCAGCCACGTAAAAACACTTCATGACAGTAAACAGGCATGACACCCTTCTTCTATCCTTGGAAGTAGCTCTGCTGCAGCCACCCACAGGAAAGCTGCACACATCATGAAGGGGACGGGGAAAGTCTTCGGGAGCCTCATCCCGTGGAGGGAGAACCTCTGTGTCCTTCCCAGTTGATTTTCGGGTTGGCCAGGGGTGTGTTCTGTTCCTACTCTATTCAATGCTTGTATGGACTGGGTGTTGGGCAGAGTCGTGGGGTCCAGCAGTTGTGGGGCATCTGTGAGTGAAGAAAGACGTACTGATCTTGACATCCTGACCATGCTGTGGTCTTTGAGGCGTCAGTGGAGACTCTGATTGACAAGAGACTGAGCACAGAGTCTAAGTGTTTTGGATTGCTGGTGTCCTGCTTAATAACCAAGATCCAGGCCTTTAATGATTCCTTTTGGCACAGCCATCAGCAATGTGTCTGTTTGCAGGGAGAATGTCAACCTTATCAACGGAGTCACCTCAGCAGTGACATTCATGTCTGTGGTGACTCTTCCTATGAAGACAGCAGATGGATTGGGAGAACATGGGGGGGTCATGAGGTCGCTGGAAAGGGGG
>JAABNY020000144.1:209668-224506 GCA_015164015.2 Brevimyrus niger
CAGGAAGCCAATGACTACACAGACACTGCACTACTAGATGACACAATTCTTCAAGACTTTAAAGTAAGTATTTTTTTTTCTTTATTACTTCAATTATATCTGTCTAATACGCTTACATGTACATAGCAGTGGTTATCTAATGCAATAGCATTTATTAACCCATGGGGGCCTCGTTGGATCTTGTTGATGTCAGTGAAACATGACATCTCCATAGGCGAAAGCAAACGCGCTCTGGCATGAGCAGCCCGCAGAAAACCTGGCTTCTTCTGCTAGAAATCCCTACATTTGGAGTGGGCTGTGGGTCATGATCTCACACTCCCACCTGCCGTGTCTCTGTAGAGTCCCTCCGGGTGCCACGCAGTGAACGACATCCTTCGGTTTTACCTGGACACGGTCCTGCCGACGGCGGCCACGAAAGCACCCCGGTTACATACGCCTGACATCAGCATAATCTCGGACATCTTCAGCGGCCTGAAGAAAGACGTAATCGCCTGCGTAAGTGTCCTGAGACCTGCGCCGCCCTCCGACTGGGAAGCGCATCCCGGCACATCTGGCGGCTCGCTGTCAGTCGGGATTGTAAAGGATTTGGCAGCAAGTCGGATGCGCACATCAGCGCGAAGGCTCGTCCTTCTGTGAAATGAGCCGAGCGCTGTATCAATATTTCGCGTTTGCCTTGTAGTCTTGCTGATTCATCTTGGTTTTTAGGTTGAGTCAGTAGCGGTTATTTTTTTGTGTCTCACTTTTGAAAAATATCGAGCCTTTTTAACGCGAGGAGCTATTAACCATGGTGTTAAGAGCATATCCGTCTTTGATATTTTAAAAGTCTTATATTTACGGTAGTTTTCTCAATTATAAATAATTCTGTTACTAAAAATATAGTATTAAATAAGTAATCACGTATAATACTACGGTGGAATAGTAGTTTAAAACACCATGTGTTTAACATTCTGTCAGGCCTACACGTGGCTCTATTCATTGTTCATTTTTGAAGTGGAACATGATCAGAATAGGACCGGTCCTATAATAATAATAATAATAATAATAATAATTTAAATACACAGAAAGATCTGCATTCATTTCTGCCTCGTCACAAATTACTCATTTGAGCTATAACAATGAAAATACTACTCGATGCTCATTTATGTGTTTTTATTCTTACAGAAAAAATACTTTTCCTGCAAGAAACCCTTTTCCCTTGAAATCATCACATCTACATACAAAAACGTAAGTGTCAGCATGTGCTCCTTAAAACACCGAGAGGCTCAGTAGCGCAGAGCCTTATGCACTGTTACTGTAGTAAGACCTTGTGTTCATATGAGTCCATACTGACCAGTCTGTTTTGTCTCTCTTTACAGATGAATGTTGGCGGACTTTACAAAGCCATGGGGGAATTGGACTTGCTCTTTAATTACATTGAGGAGTATCTGGTTTCAAAAAGGAGCAGAAAATGACAGCCTGCTACAAGACTGGCATCCTGGGCCAGAACAAAGCTTCATATTAAAGAACTATCACACTACCTAAATCCTTAAACATTTTTAGCTTTGTGCGGCCTGGGCTGCCATGATATATATGGAGAAGCAAAGTTCGATTCGAACTGACTTAAATCAAATGTGTTTTGCATTTGCACTATTTGTTGGGTATTTCTATTTATTTCTTATAGTTTCGGTGTAAATTTCTATTCTCCTATTAATGGAGATTTATGCTATTTTCTTTGGCCACTTCAGTAGTGTTTCTTGGTTTATAAATTTTATTTTTTTAAATTTTAAAATATTTATATTTGAGTATTTAACTGCTAATAAATGGTACATTTAATGAACGTATGTTGCCATTATATTTTGTTTTTCACAACACACAAAGATCGTTAAGTCACTTCTGCCACTACCACTGTGTAGCCCCCCCATCTGGGTGATGCGACAGCAGTCACTCTGCACCAGTACGCTCACCATACAGTAGCTAAGCTGGTGAAGGGGCAGGAGAGAATTTACCAGCTAGACATAGGAGATGATAAGCAGGCCATATTTGAGGTGGGCACAATGAGCAGTTTAATCAGGACGCCAGGGTACCCCCGCCCCCCCTTTGAAACCCAGGGATCTTTTATGACATCGGAGAATCAGGACCTTGGTTTTAACATCTCATTTGAAGAACAACACCAGTTTACAGCACAGTACTGGGCAGGCAGCTACTTAGCTTCAGGTGGAATACCTAGTCTGAAGAACAAGAGGTACAGCTTCCGACAACCAGTTCACCTCCTTGTCCAGGATTTTGTGGCCAGAATTGACACTTTTGCTTTGTCTATTCTTATAAAGGCTTTGACACCCTGACAGTTAGTCAGTCTGCTCTGCATCCATGACTTGCAGACAAGACTTTTCTCATACTGTATATTGGAATTTATTTTAAAGTATAAAGCAATATAAACAGGTAGAGAGAAGCCGCCATCCTGCCACCTTTCTGTGCCGTTCTCAAGTCCCTACATACCACTGGCATAACATCTCATAAGGGTCACTAGACTCCTGGGAGCAACAGGGAAATGCACTACGATGCATTCCTAATGTTATCAGTGCCATCAACCGAATGCACATTGTAATAAAAGTACCATCAGAATATGAAGCTGCTTTTGCGAATAGAAGCAGCTTTATTCCATCAACGTGCAGCTCAGCAGTGATACCACCAGCAATGTAGGTCATGTATCTTACATAAATCCCATATATGGATATATAATTTTTATTTCTGTAATTGTCCAGCTTGAGCCGACTGCACTGACAGTCACATGCTGCCACGCGACATTCGTTACACCTGTAACGTAGTACCAAATGAAATGGTCTGTCGTTCTTCTACTTCAGACAAAGTCTGCACTTCAAATTCTTAGACATTCCTTTTTCCCCCACTTGTCTGCATGAAATGCCGATACAAACCTAATATAGTTGGCAGAGGTAAGAAAGGGTTAAGCAACAAGAATGGTCGTGTTAAGAGCATAGGTCGATAGCCGGGGGAATCCATCCGACGGTGGAGCACAGGACCGGGCGACACCGGGAACGGAGGACACAGACAGCTGGGCTCAGCGGGACGGGATGGTCAGGAGCGGGAGCTGGACTAGGAAGGGAAGGCAGGCGAGTCAAGGACAAAACAGCAGGCAAACGGGAGAGGTTCAGGAGATTAAGGGAGACGAAAGACAAAAGTTGCTTGGCACGGCTCGATAACATCGGTGCAATACTCCATGTTGTTCTGCTGTTCTCTCCCTTACTTTATTGCTCCCCAATTAGGCTTCATGTATTGTGTGGAACACGGACAGGGGAAACAGGAAAAGGAAGGCAGGAACGGGGGTTAAGTAAAAGGATTTAATAGGGAAACGCAAGAGGAACGATATAACACTCCAACACTACAATGACAGAACTAGGGAAACAAACTCAGATGTGGACTTAAACGCATCAAACGAATACAAACAATTGAAAACAGCTGTGAAACACGGAATCAACATGAGGTTGAGGGGGGCGTGGCACAGGAGGATCAGCACGATCAGGGTGTGGCAGAACTTCCCCCCCTAAGGCGCACACACAGAACAGACAATTCAGACAGCAGACGACAAACCAAGGGAAAAGCTAACGAGCACAGGGGCAACACAGGAGACACAGGGGGTACACCAATGGGAGGAACAAAGGGACCAAGGGTGAACGAAGGAGAAATAGGGGGACGGGGAGCAGACGCAGGGGGCATAAAGGGACCGAAGAACACAGAGGGACCGGGAACAAACGCAGGAGACACAAAGGCAGGGGCAGCAGGCGACCGTAAGGCCGAAGCCGGAGGGACCCTAGGCGAGCACAAAGCGTTAGCCGGAGGAAACTAGCGAGGAAGACAGAGAGGAAGAGGACCCAGGCAAAGAAGAAGGAAGCAGTAGCCGTGGCTGATGAAGGCGCAGCCGACCACCCAGCAAGAGATGGGGGACCCACAAGCGACTGATGAAGCGCCGGAGGCGGGACAGGAGGCAACCCCCGAGCCGAAGCCAGGGGGCCCACAGGCGACTGCCAAGCGGGAGCTGGAGGATCCGCAGGCAACTGCCGAGCCACAGTCAGGGGAACCAAAGGTGAGCCATCGGGCAGGGCGGGCAGGATCCAACCCCGGCGCCGGTGTCCCCTCCCTTTTCAGGAGACTGAAAGGTGGAGACCTGGCCGGTCAAGGAGGAAGTCACTGGGGAAAGCATGGGGGGAGTCACAGGGAAAATCATGGGCGAGGTCTAAGAGATCAGAGGGATCCCACTCCAATTCCTCCTCAAACTCCACTATTGAGGGAGCAGCGTCAGTCTGGCAGACAGGGACCTCGGGCGGCGCAGCAGCCGCCACCAACTCCGGGTCAGCAGGGGGCGTCGCAGCAATTGCTGACTCCGGATCAGCAGGGGGGTGGCACGGGGACCTTGGGGACCGCTAGGAGCCGAGTAGCAGCAGCAGGGGCCTCTGGGGGTCACCGCAGCAACCGTGAACTCCAGCCGAATAGGGGGCGCCACTGAGGGCGAACCTGCAGGCACTGGTCTCACTGGGGAGGCAGCTGCAGCCTCAGGAACCACATCCCAAACAGACCTGGCCCCTTTAAGGGCCAGGCGAGTCCCAGAAAAGGGACGCGCTGCTGATGAGGTCAGCGAAGCGGCGGGCGAAAACAGCTGTGAAACACTGGGAATCGGCATGAAGTTAACGAGGGGGGCGTGGCACATGGGGATCAGCACGATCGGGGTGTGACATCATGGGGTGCAGCTGCCCGGTGCCGCCCTGCGTGGGCGTGGCAATAGGCTTACGCATGTCTATGTTTACGTGAGGCTAATTTGCAGTGCCAATTTAGGGTAATTTCTGGGTGGGAATGGGACGGTCAAAATGCTTTTACGATAAGTGGGACTTAAAACCTGTATGATGCGTATCTTCGTTTACGCAAAGTTTTATGAATCTGACTTGTACCATTTGTATGACCATAGAGTTTTCATACATACATATGTTTATTCTTCCTTAGGAACTTACAAACATTTTTATAAATGATCTCCCAAATTATTTTGTAGAACTATTATACAGGAACATCATTTAATGCATTCCAACAACACTGTGTCTGGATAGATTCCTCCATCTGACTTCTCATATCTCAGTCATCACAATTCCACTATAATCCTGGACAAGAATCCCAATTTACATTAGTCGTCTAGGGTTTGGACAATGTCTTCCACATTCACTTCTCAACCAGCAGACCAAAATGAGCCACACGACATATATTGGTAAATAACAAAGGGAGTTTAATTTATTTAAAGAAAGTAAGTATTCAGGGGTGCATGAGTAAAGTCGATATCACAAAAAGATCTGCTAATCCGCGAACTGCAAAGGTATCCTGTTACCGCATTAGCGTTTCCGCTAATTAGCTTTTGATAAACTTGGTACAGCTAACGGTAAATCTGCTAACATTTTTTTCCTGCAGGTAAAGTGAATGAAATTTAACAGTCAAAAACAATTGTAAATCCCAAAATCATACGTATTTGTTCGTGTTTGTTGCGAATGTGCCTAATTGCTGTCTACGTGTAAAGATAAGATGTGATTGGTCAAGGCAGCAACCGATATACCTCTGCAGTTCAGTCGATTTACTACATTACAGTCTTAAAGACTGCAACAACAGTGATTGATTTACTTGGATTCACATCGGTGCACCATTTTTATGCGATTACCGCGATTTAAGAAGTGTGAGTACTGTGAAGTTAGCAAGAATAATAAACCGGAAGTAGGCTACTTCCATTGTCATAGTTATAACAAAGTAAGAACTGTGTTTACATACACTCTGCGATATCAATGTGACTTGTGGCTTCCTGAGATTACACCTAGATTTTGCTGCGTTTCTCGTAGTGAAAGTGAATTCCTTTCAGCACTGTTTGTAGATTGAAGCTGAAAATGATACTGTCTATTTTAACATTTATATTAGTTATGAAATATATTTATTCTATATATCATGTCATAATAGTTTTACTGTATATTTTGTATTTAATCTTTCGCATTTGACAGACTTATGGAATTGTACATTAAATGTAATTCATTTTATGCTAATTTATAAAGTCTGCAGAGAATGGGTTTGATCATCCACGATCTTCCGTAATGGCATTTCAACACAAAACGTCTCTTCCTGAAAATGTTGTAGCAAAGAAGTTGGAACGTCTCATTCACTAGATAAAGCTGCATCAGAGGTACCTGACAACCAATGTCAATGGGGAAACATAGCATTTCTGTGTTATTGATTTCAGTTACATTTTTTGGAGAAACCTGTGCTTGATTTGATATATTATGTGACCAGTAGTCCCCTTATGCAAATGATTTCTGTCTGAGATATTTACTTTAAATGAGTAGATACATTTCCCCAAATAAGAACAATAAAGAAATTCTGCTATTTTAAATAAGGATGTATTTCACATAGGTAAAATATGCAGATGTCGACAAATTTGCTGGTACCCATACAGGTCAATGAAACAATGCGTCTTTCCTTTAAGTGATTACATTAAAACAATTGTCATGTATAGGTGCAGGCCTTTAGTATGTGACAGAGTAAACATCCAAACCCATTCAAGCAGAGCTCAAAGGTGAAGGTATGATAATGGCTGACCGTACCATCCGTCTCCATTTGAACATTAACGGGCTCCATAGACGAGGACCCAGTAGGACTCAACTTATTGAATGTAAAACATAGAAAAACCAGACTGGAATCTGGAAAAATGCACATTGGCAGAGCACAAAGATTCTGGGAGAATATAGACATAATTGTCTACTGTATATGAGACATAATTGCAGCTTTTTCACCACTCACATCAGCTTAAAACTAAGCTTTAAAAGTAAAGAACACCCACTGTGAAACAGAGGGGGGTGCTTTGCTGCATATCTGTCCCAGCACAATGTGCATCTTTGCAGGGCATAATAAAGTTACAGTAAAACCTAAAATCTAAGTCGACACTTTGGGGACTTGTGTCTATCTTACCGATTTGTCGACTAGTAAATATAACTCGCCGTTTTGTCGACTTACAAAGTCGACTTGTGTCTATCTATTTCAAGAGCACAGTACAGCAATTGGGGTGATGACTTACAGGTAGGAAAATCCATTAATTTGTGTTGGTTAGGACCAGGATTTAGGTGACGACTAAGGCAATTTGACAACTTACAAGCGGTGATTTACACAAGGAAATTTAAAGGAAACATCGTTAGGAAAAACTGGGACTTTTGCTTGAGCGTCGACTTGTGCACAGATGAGCTACAAACCGGCGATTTAGACCAGTTTTACTGTATATTGAACCCATTAAACTCAACTAAACTTGGAGGAATCTGCACAACCCCAATCTCAGAATTCAAGATGGCTGCGCCCTTTGTTAACAGAAGTTAAGGCTAGAACTGGGGCCCATTTCAGAAAGCAGGATTTCTTGCTCAGCCAAATAACTTGTCAGAATTAAGTTAATCTGGGCTAAATGTAAGTGAACAAAGATGAAGACCATTTAAACTGAGGTAAATTAAATCCAGCAAGTTATCTTTTGGCTAAGCAAGTAATCTTAAGCAAGTAAAGTGGGTTGAAACGGGTCCCAGGCATTGTAATTGGCCCTTCGACTTGGACTGTCACATAGTTAACTCGGGTGTGACAGGTAAACAGGACGCAGCATAAGCAGTCACCCTACCGCTGATTAAAAGTTCTAACACAATGGAAGCAGTGGTCTCATTACCAACAGTTTTTCTTATAGAGTGTTGAGAGGAACATTGGCATATATGCAAATCATTGCATTTGGTTTTTATTTACAGCTTTTATAGAAAGGGGGTTGTATCTGTGTCCCTATAAACTATAAGGGTCACTAGACTCCTGGAAGCAGCACGGAAACGCACTGCAATAATTTATTACTCCATGCCCAGGACCCCCTTGTCTATGTATGGTTTTGTATGTCACACATACACCCCTTATGAATGTATACTTATCTATTTAACAAGCAAAGCATATGCAGAAAAGCATGCTTATGTCATACTCTACTGACAGACATTTATGGAGAAGCTCCTCAATACCTTTTCATTCAAACTCATTGCTATCTTGTGGCAGTGTTTCAATGTACTTGTTTGTATTTATATTAGGGCTGTGAATTAGTTTAAAAAAAATACTAATTAATCACAGTTTTCTTTGAATAATCGCAATTCATTGCACCTAATATTAAAATTTGCAATCAAAAATCTTTACACATTGAATGTAGCACTAACACAAAGGGGAGTACATGACCCACGGTGTTTTTGGTGTCTCGTGTGTCCTTCTCCTTACCGTAATCAACATATTAGAATAATAAGTTTTTATGTGACATTGTTGCATCAAACAAAATACAAAACATTTTGTTTCACTAACAACAAAATATAATACACTCTGTTACACCTGCATATGACATCACAGCTCAACATACTTTCAATCAGAATGAGCTCCTATATATCATATAGGACTTTGTATGTATTCCCAGGGAAATTCTTCAGACAAACTCACCTGGAGATCAGCAGCTGCCCTCTCGCAAACAAAGAGAAGCCGTGGCGGCGTGTTTGTGTGGCTTCAGAGAAGTGCACTCCCCCCTCCATCCCCCAGCATGCTTCCCTCCATGTGCGCCTACTCAGCAATAAAAGGGACAGATTGAAACTGCTGGTAGGAACTAGGGCCTAGATCCGCTTTCTCCCTCAAATGAGGGATGGTTAAATGACACAACTCCTGATGGACAGAGCATGTTGCCATCCTACTCTCAGTCAGAAAGCCAAGATGGAGGACATTAACCACAGATGGGGCAGGGATGTAACTCTTCTGGCTAGTGCATGTTCTCCTGGCATCTCTTATTGTCACTGTCTGGGGGCCCCCGAGGACCAGGTTGCGAAATACTGCTATAGAGGACTTCAGTGAATGTCTGGATTCAACTGGGACTCCTTCAAATCTGCAAATAATGACTATGTATATGCAGTTTCCTCTTACATATGAAGAGTCCTTTATCGCATCAAAGACTATTTACATGCACATCAATAACAAGCCCAGGTTCTGTATTGAGCTCAGGAAAATGCACGCAGCTTGGCCCCTCTTTCAGGACCCTGCTGTGCAAGAGACTTAACATATGGAGACTATTTTTTTTTAGAAAGTGTAATAAAATATTTAATAAAATAGACTTATGTTTGACTCCTTCTATTTACCAAACCTTTGCACCTATATTGATGTTGATCATTCTTCTCAGTAATGACAGTAATGTCAATAAATGTAATTGTCTAAATATTAGAGGATCCTCTGTCACTGGATGCTTGTAGGAGTTCATGCTCCTACTGCTGCTCATGTAGTTAATGGAGAAGTGAGCAGACATTCATAAGTAGATGCTGGTAGGGCTGAGTGTGTTTTTCCTTTTTAATTTAAAAGCTCTGGTTCCAAATGTGTTATAACATACCTGTGGTATGTCTGATACTGCATTGCATTGCCACAGCCAGGAGGGAATCCCGTCCTGCTGAATCACACATTAAGTCAAGAGTAAGAACAACCCCTCAACTTTGCAGACCAAGGAGATGGGACAGTCGCTCACAATCACCTCAATAAAATGAACTGAAGACAAACCGACTATAGTTTCTTTCAACTTCCAACTCATCTTTAGCTAATATTCCAGCAGTCAAATTTCTAGGCTAGTTATTGTCTTAAAAAGAATAATATGTTCCATCTGGAGATCATACTTTTGACTTTGCTTCTACAGATGGACCTTCCATAAATCCTTAAGAGGCAACTAGGACGAAAATATTTTGTTGATCCAGAGCCTCTAAACTCCTTTTTTGACAGCTACGGCAGGCTGCAGAGCTTTCTCCTATAGAGCTCCTCAGCTGTGCAATGGTCTTCCACCGGATGTGCAGGTTTCAGGCTCACTCTCAATATTCAAGTCTAGACTAAAAACACACCTGTTTAGTTTAGCTTATAGCGACACTAGTTCTTGGTCTGACTAATTCCTCACTCAAAGTTAGACCCATAGAATGAGGTGTAGAGCTGGGTGGGGATCGGTGCCATTGGCTTTAGATAAACTGAATTGACAGTGCTGTCACTCTAGCTTCACAATCGCTTGTGGGATTGGAGTGCTGATATTTCAGGGACTCCCCATGCCTGCATTTTCACCTGCCTCTCCCTCCTACTTATGCTGTCATAGCCATATCTGCCGGAGCATTGCACTTCATATTGCACTCATCTAACTGTTAGCGCTGTCTATAGTCTGCCCTACTTTGACTAAATGCATATTTTATTTCCCCTACTCCTCCTGGGGGGTGTTGCCTGGAGACCTCAATCTATCAAGATGTCCAGCACACCCTTCAACATGTTACGTCGCCTCTACCATGGACGTCCGTGCATCCAGCTCGCCATTCTGCGTATGTCATCTTCTTGCATGACCCGCTCCTTG
The DNA here is from genome assembly GCA_015164015.2 of Brevimyrus niger. Classification (NCBI taxonomy): domain Eukaryota; kingdom Metazoa; phylum Chordata; class Actinopteri; order Osteoglossiformes; family Mormyridae; genus Brevimyrus; species Brevimyrus niger. Next base: position 220,083 of record JAABNY020000144.1, read on the forward strand.
CCTTCTGGTTGCCTGGTGATTGGAGGGAGCGTCGGCACCGGTTTGTCATCTGCCCCCTGCTCTCCGTTTGTGCCTCAAATTTTATTGTATTTGACTCTCCCTGCCGGCCCCTGGAGGGTGGGCTCCCCCCTTTGAGTTTGGTCCCTCCCAAGGTTTCTTCCTGCTAGGGAGTTTTTCCTTGCCACTGTCGCCTATGGCTTACTCACTGCGGGCTTTGGGTGGGGATGCTGTAAAGCGCTTTGAGATGATGTAATGTTGTGATAATGCGCTATACAAAAAATAAATTTGTGATTATTGTTTGTGTCAGACTGATTGAGATAAGGTTTAAACTCAAACCCCAAAGCGGAATACCTTCCTATGTTGTTGCATGCAGCATTTACTGTATTTCTATGTCAAATATTGTATAAGGCTGTCAGCTCCATGCCAGTTTGTTAATCTACATTCCAAGCTTCCAGATATAACTTTCCTTTTTTTTTTTAAATCAACATTCCTTTATAAGTATACGCCATATAAACAAAGAAAAAAATCAGAAAACAAGATTCTTAATGTGACTGTTGCCAAGATGGTCAAGTCGCCCACCTGTCCAACCCGGTCAAGCAGCAGAGGGCATTTGATACGGGTGCATGAGTGACGAAAGGTGAAAGGGAAAGTTACTACAATAAAATCTTGCTACAACCACTGAAAGAAAGAGAGGTGGGAGGGGACAGACAGCCACAATACACTGCACTACTCCCTGGTGAGATAGTGGGTACCTGGTAATCAACTCACTATAAGCTAATCTGCTGGGCCCATCAGTCCAGCTGTGCTCAGGATGCCCGAGCACTGTTGGCCTTTTAGTGATTCAGGTACCTTAACATCATTAGAAGACGGAGGTAAAATGGAAATTTGGTGTGTCTGTAGTGTTCTGGGGCCATCTGTATGACTGCACCAGTCCCATTCTACTCACGTGGAAACGCCCCCTCCCCAGACTGCGAAGGAGATGCCGTCTCCGGCCGCCTCCGGGCAGAGTGCGAACGCCGGGCAGACGGTCTTTCCTCTTCCCCTGTCGTGTCACTGACGTGTGTGTCTTCGAGAGCCACACCAAAGCCAACCGCTTCTTCGCAATCAGGCCAAGGCGATGCGGAGTCCAGATAAAAGTTTCCACAACAAGAATGCCAGCAGCGGAGTGCATAGACGAGCACGTCGATTTAAGTGCAAGGATCAGTGACGCTTCAGCTTACTGTGCAGGAAGAACCGTGCGAGCCGTGCGAACCGTGCAAGCACACCGCAGCGCCCATGGACCTGCAAGGAGGGGCTCTGCCGTCTGCTTCCACTACTAACACCATAACGTTAGTCGCACTGCCGCAGTAACGGTTCCTAATGCACAGTACCGTTTCCTTCCTTGATCGTGCCTCCGTGATATTCCTGATACTCTCCCGGCGTCGCAAAGCGATCACTGGCTTCACGAAGCCGGCCAGACCTGCCGATGGCGGGCCAAAAGGTCAGAGGTGACATCCCTGGAGGGGGCGATCTACTAATATTATCTATTACAGTTGCCAAATAATTAGTGTCAAAGTTAATGTGGTCAGACATAAGGAAGAGGGTAACAAAGCCACTAAATGTGCCAACTGTAGCAGTGACCTAAATAGAGCACTTACCAGCAGGCATGCAGCGCTCGTGTTACAGTAAAGCAAGGTTTCACTAATGCAGAAGGGGCTCTTTGACACTGAACATGAGGAACATTTAGTACCCATTCTAAGATTTCCAAAAACAAGCCCCGGGCATGGTTAACACCATCAGGGATAGGTAGCGGCACTAGTGGCAGCAAAGTTGACACGATGTCATGGGAACGAGGATGCTTGCAATGAAAAAAAATAAAATTATATAAAAAAAAAAATAAAAATTAATCTGGTGTCCCCGCCTAAGAAACTCTCAGCTGTTGGCTCAGAGAGGTAAATGACCTTCAAATGACACGGTGAGAAAACTCCTGATGAGAATGTATGGTGATCCCGAGTAGGGTGAGTGTTTTTGCTAGGCGCACAGTGAAGAAACGACACAGGATGTGGGCAGTCGAAAAAGCGAGATGACAAGAAAGGGTTCTACTTCAACGCTTCCTTCCTCACATCCAGGATACAGCAATTTCATCTCAGAAGAGAGAAAACGATCACTGGTTATATATTATGATGATGCGAGCGGTTTGCTTGTTCAGCTTTATGCAAGATAAAGCAGTATCTGATGAGCACGGAGCAGCCCCATTTCTGACTCTACCCTATTCTGAACAGCGGAATTGTGCCCATTCACCGATAAACGCAGAAGCGAGGGTAGCTAACTGGTGGCGACAGATCATAATGGCCACCCTTAGTTTTTCTTAGGGTTACTTATCCAGTCTACGGCTCAGAGTGGTCAAGTATTATAGGTTATTCATCGTGGACAATCACAGAAGCTCATTTTTAAAAACTATGAATTTATGTCTTAGAGACATAAAAAATGAATACATGCTGCCTGACGTGGCCACACGATGGATGACAACAGATGGGCAATGCAAGGAAGTTTTCTACACCTCTGGACGTAGCCCCGTTCTTAGATTCTTAGATGGTTTGGGCTGTTTGTCTACATACACCACCAGGAATCCAGTTCCTGTTCAGGTCTGACGCCTCATCTAATCAATTAGAATTTGGACCCATGACTGACATGCCGGGATGGGGCCGGCTTTTGTGAGTAATAAGCACTATGCATTCTTATATTTCACATCCCCTTTATAATCACTCCTGTTAACACGGTATGCTCCTTAAGCTCCTGTGAGAACAGCCGCAGCGGCACGCAAGAAGCTAAGAAGTCCCAGACGTCGGCACACTCAAAGAAGCTACCTTAATGTGTAAGGCGCCGAGACAGCGAAGGCGGTAGCGATGGTGTGAGGGCTGATCTGCAGGTCAGAGAAGATGACCTCCACCAAATCCTTTGGCGACGTCAGGAGGCGTAGCCATCGATGCTGTCCTTCAAAAGTGAGCCATGCCATTGTTAACTTGGCTGATAGGGCAGTCCTCCATCCTTCAAGATAATGACTGAATACACACCTCTAAAGAGAACATGAACTATCTGGAGGAGGAGGAACATGCAGGCAGGTTCCCTTTTGCATTATGCAGTCTAATGAATGGTCTGGCCTGCCCTGTCCCAGGCCTTAATTCAATGGAGCTCTAATGTTCGATTGGCGCTGTATATCAACCCATATGAAGATCTTAATTTTTGTGTTTATTGGCTTGAAATTCAAAGACAACTTACCAATGCACCTCTGTTACAAGGCTTATAATACTATTGTACTTATATTATATTAATGTGTGACAATCAAGGGCCGGCCGCGTCAGTCAAAGCCAACACTGCACCAACGTGCGAGTGCACATCCCACTGGGATGTAAGTTTTGTAATGCTGAAAAGCAGTTTATTTAGGAAATTGAATTCTACAGAGTTAGCTCACCGTCGTGAAAGTGACACTGGATTTCGAGGATCTCCTGAGCAGCAGCAGTGGGTTAGATGGCCGTGTTCCTGACTGTGGTGACCCGTCATGACATGATTGGGCCTTAAGCCCCGATTGCTTTTGTGAAGTGACAGAATGGAGTGACAGGTGGGGCTCACATGTTCTTACCGTACACACGCTGCTTCTGCCTGGGTACTCCAGTTCTCCTCCTGCAATATCGAACATGCGTTGTCATAAGTAACGGAAGCGTATTATTGGCACGATATAATAAAAAAAATATATATATTTTCACTCACGGTATAACGTGAAAACATCACGCTATAGTGACAAATTTTATCACGTTAAAACATACTAAAACATGTCATAACATGATACGGTTTCACGTTATAACGTGATAGTGAGAATATTTTTTTTTTATGTCGTCGTGGCAATAATACGCTTCTGCAATAAACGGCCTTCTATCTCCACATTTTTTTCTTCTAGATTGTTGAAGCAAGGCAACCTCACCATGCACTTCTTTGCCGCGCCATATACGTTGGGATCGGGCTACTGCTCTCCATGACGTAACATTAAATATACGATCGGAAAATACGGTCTGTTGGTAAATTTCAGATCTCACCCCTAAGTGAATGCTCAATATCTTTTGCCTTGCCTAAACAAAAAACAAAGATATAATTCAGGCTTTTATTAAGTTATTCTTTATTGGTTTCCTATAAATTATTTGTTGGTAATGTTTTTGTCCGCACATTCCTGCTGATGTTACTAAAGGTCACCAGGAATATTTCCCACCAGCCCCCCTGCATCCCCCTCCCCTGCCCCACAGTCCACACTCATGCAGTATCAACCATGCAGAGCGTTCAAACTTATCATAGACTGACATCCCTCTGAAGCTGCCCCCACCTATTGTCCTGGGGTGAGTTTCCCAAAGTGTTCTTAACGCTACGTCGTTCTTAAGTTCTGTGTTAAAAGATAG
>JAABNY020000144.1:244714-258308 GCA_015164015.2 Brevimyrus niger
TGGGTCAAGAACCATGACCTCAGAATTGGTGCTGATCCTCATCCTGGTCACTTCACACTCAGCCGCAAACTGGCCCAATGCACGCTGCAGGTAACAGTCTGATAAAGTTAACAAGACCACATCATCTATAAAAAGCAAAGATGAGATCCTGAGGTCACTGAACTGGTCTCCCTTCACCTCATGGCTGCACATAAGAATTCTGTCCATAAAGGTCATCAACAGAATCTGTGACAAAGTCCAGCGGCCTTCTGGGAATGAGTCTAACTTACTGCTAGCAATATACACCAAACTCTATCTCCGATTACACAGGGACCTAATGGCCTGCAATGACAATGCTGCACCCTATAATCCTGAAGCACTCCCCACAGAACCCCCTAGAGTCACTGTCATGCTTTTTCCAAGTCTAGAAAACACACACGGACCACTTGGGCAAACTCCCACAAACCCTCCAGGATCCTTTTGAGGGTGAAGAGTGAGGGTCCAGGTGCACCATTTATATTTTATCTTTAAAGTCATTCTCTTTGAGGACATCATATTACCAGTCAAATGACATGCTCCCCGGAGTTTTATTCGGTACCTGAGATTAATTTTTTAATGGGGTGGCACAGGGGTGACAAAGAATCAGCCAGCCCCCCCCCCCCCCCCTAGTAATCAGAGAATTGTATCAGTGTTAAAACTTACCTCAGAGTTTTATGTTGATTAAATTTTTTTGCATGGATAGAACTGAACAATTGTTCTAAAATAAACAGGGTTTATTCAGGAATCCTAGAGCTGAATTTACTACCTTTTACTACCTCCACAATATTTTTTACTACAAACAATCGGACAGAGGCCTTTTTTTATTTTATTTTTTATTTTTTTTTGGGGGGGGGGGGGGTAAATCTCCATACCCATCATAAATGTTAGGTAAATTAATGTTTAACTGTTATTAAGTATTGCCATTAAATGTTTTCATTTGTTTTCTGTAGTGTCAAGTTGAGTTTCGTTTGTTCTTACCTTAACTCCAGCTCTTGGGTTATCCTAATCACAACCCTTAACCCCACCTAATAAAGTCAACTTGACACTTCTTAAAATAAATGACACCTCACAATAGCCATAAACATTACTAAAAGATTTTGTGTCATGTGACACACACACACTAAGACACACATTCTCATACACAACAGAGTAAAGTAGTGAATTATTTCATCACAAGGTAACTTGTAACAATAACTTACACTGTGGATTAAAAAACTGTCCAAAGTCCTTGGAATGGTAATGGGTGGTAACCATTGGTATTTATTGGTTGACGCAACGTGAGATAAAAGTTTGAACATGTCCAAAAATAAATCTTGAGAGAAGTTTAACTATTTTACCTGTATATGCAATACCTGTATTGTTTACAAGGAATTTCTTAAAATGTGGCACAATGCCTAACTGAATCATGTATGCAGTCTTATCCTTGCTACATGTGAAAGTTTTAGCTATATCAGAGTCATTGAACATGCTTCTGAATCGTTCCCCAATACCTACGGTGACCAGATAATCCATGTCAGGGAGGATACTCTGAGCTAGGACAGAAATTGTAAATTAACATTTCAATTAAACGGACCTGGATTTCACTTTAGCACTAAGTTCTCACTGGGTGCTGATTGGTCAGTCTCCTACAATCATGCATGTGTCACTGATGTTAATGTGAAACAGCTGGATGAGTCTCTCAGTCAAGGAAACAAACCAGTCGAAGAGCAAGAAGAACTGAACTATTTAGCCGAGCACAGGAGCCTTTCAGTTTGAAATCAGATTGTATCTGATTCACGTAGCCCTTTTCCATATAACCGCGGTTATGAAACTGTGAACCTGTGATGTTGGAGTCTATGGAAGGTCTACAGTGTGTTCAACAGAACCACATTTGCTGTAAACACAACCACAGACACTGAAGCTAGCAAGGACATTAAATCAATAGACTGATAAAACAAATGCTTTATGGGCAAACTGCTCATTAACAGAAGTTCAACATGAGTTGGAAAATAGTTTAACAAAAGTGCAGGTAATTATGTAGAAATTAAAGTAGGGCTGGTGAAAACAAGCTAAATTCATAGTACAGAGTAAATAGTTAATAAATACTACAATAAATAAATAAATGATGATGATAATAATAAGACTACCAAAACTACAATTAATGAACACTCACAAAGAGGCAAAGAATGGGAAATGTTTAAAATGCCCCACTGTTCTGTATTCTGTAATCACCCTTCTTTTTCCAGATAAGGATCACAAGTCTTTTTCAGTTGGGATGACGCCTGACTCCCAAATGGTAGCAAAGATTTCCTGCAATACCAGGAGTACAGCCTTACCACCAGTCTGGAGAAGTTCACCACCGGATACCACAGACCCCTGCGGTCTTCCCTACCCCCAGCTGATGCACCACCCATGCAATCTCAGTGAGACTGGGTGGTTCACAGCTAATTGGAGGATCAGCCTCGAGAACTGCGGACCCAGAGATGTCCAACGTCCTAGCCAGAGGATCAGCTTTAAACAACTGGTCAAAGTAGATGGCCTAGCAGGTCACAACTGCAGTGTCTTAATATCATTAATGGTTTTAGACCACAGAGTTTCATTGATCCATCCAGCAACCCATCTGGGTGTACCTTTTTCCTGTACTGTCATTTTAAACAGTTTTGGATCTCAGACACACCTTGGAATTCAGGCAAAACAGTCTTCCACCTATAAGTAATACAAAGCTGACAGCAACTAGAGCTGCGAGGTATGACCAAAAATTTATATCATGGTATTTTTCAAAGTTATATCGGTTTCGTGGTACACAACGGTATTTTTTTTAAAGTATGACTGGGCGTTTACTACATTTTACAGGACACATTTTTGTATTACATGTTCCCACATTAACTATATTATTGTATTATTAGCCATTGTGCCTATCTGCTACCTCAATGATGACATACGGCTAATGTGTTTGTGCTTACAGATAAACGGCTAATGTTAAGGTGTGTGTCGGCCAAGTTATCATTTTTGATAAGTGTTTAATAGTTCAGTGTTGCTAGAATGTGAATTTCTCATAATGACTGGGATGTCGGTCTTTAAGATTCTTCGCCAGGCTTGACATACTGCTTGACTTCGTCGCCACAACTTTGTAGCACTGTTTGCGAAGAGGCTGGAAATAAGCATCTAATCAGATACTAATTTTTAATATCGATTAGTATCTGAGAATCGATTTTCGACAAACCCTGTGTCTCATTTTCAATTCCAGCTATATCTTTCGTGGTACAATTTTAGCGGTGCGGCAGTGAAAAAGGTCCCCCCTTAAATAGTTTCCAGCTGCACCACTTTCCGAACGTTGTGTAGGCTATTTAAACTGGTATTGCGACATAAGACAAATTCACATCATAATAAAAAAAACGGTTTTCAGTATGAACCGGTATACCTCACAGCAATAACAGCAACCAACAAAAGTAACCTTTGCTCAATGCCTGTTGGCCAGTAACCCAAATGTCGCCCATCTCAGGCATGCCACAGCAACTAGCTATCAGGCACCAGAGCAATAAAACATACCAAACAGCAAAACTTAAACATGTCACATTATTTAACAAGAAAAACCTGAAGCTCCACGTTATAGAGAATTGAGCATAATTGAAAATATCTGAAATATCTGAGAACTGTCAAGGAGAACAAACACATTCATAAATCTGCCATTCCAAATCTGTGAGAACTTGTTCACAAAGACAAGCACCTCCGGACACCAAAGCAACCCTGCATCTAGGAATTGTGCATGTTGATGGACTATTTTCACATTTATTTCACAAGTGCTGCTTATGAAATGGTTGGAAACCAGCAAAAGATGCTGCTTCAGATCAGACAAAGTTGCCAATATCTTTCCCGTGAAAAGTTATTATAGGCTATTGCTGAGATATGGCCTTTGGGTGCTCAGCTCATTGTGTGTTTGTGAGACCGAAAGTAAGGAAGAGAAACGTAGCATTTCATTTCTAAGAATGAAAATAAGTATACAGTACTGAACATACACTCAAGGCGAGATAACATCTCAGCTCCAGGAACTAACATGTCCGTTTTATTCAATCCATTTCATATTATCGTATCATAGTGCCAGTTGGTGGAAAGACATCGCACTACATTCAGAATTTCAGATGTAACAGCACCATCTGCGGGCAGTAGTCTGCAACTACAGCTCATCTAAATTAACCAAAAATACACCAACTGTGAGAGATATAGTAGAAGCAACAAGTTTCATTTATAAATATAAACACACAAAGGCACACAGCATCTATGAATGAATAAATGCTATATTTATATTGTATTTTTTAAGACACCCAAAGCGCTTTACTACTACTTTTATCAATACCTCTTATCGGTCCTGTACTTTAACGGATCATTTTTGTTAGAAAAAAAGAACATGATTAACATTGCTTTATTCTGCTCATACTTACTATACAAAGATTTACATTCTTGAGGAGCTAAATGCATCGTTTTGAAAGTCACTACTATAGATCATACACAGAGGTGCACCTATCCATAGGGTATCGGCCCTATGTGATCGATCCACGTCTGATACTTACTTTTTTAGTTTTCACCAGTCTGTAAAAAGATTGCTCCTATTTCTCGTTAACCTCCTATATATTTAAGCATCAATGAAAGTACCTTTTATTGTTTTAATATCATTAATGGTTTTAGACCAAGCAGTTTCATTGCTCCATCCAGGAACCAATCAGGGTGTTCCTTTTACCTGCTCTAAGATACTGTCATTTTAAACAGCTGGGAGCCGTTTCTGTTTTTGTGCTAATAAATAGTTTGCACTACAAGATCAGTTACTACATTATGTCATATATGAATTTTAACACTTTGGAGACGGGAACAGTGGCTAATATCTCCACTCCTTTGTTTTTTTTAAATATTGACTTCGATTTGCTTTGGTAGAACATGAGGATAACTTTTAAATGAAGTAAGGTGGGGCGTTTTTAATGACAGAATCCCTGATGTCCAATACATAGATAACTATGCACACCGATTATTTTTGCGCTTCAAACCATTTCGTGATTTGCAAAATCGTGTTAATAGCTAATATATGTTCTTTCAGCTGTAACGCCATGTTGGTTTAGCATTTTGGGGTTAATGTTCGAATGTATCCGTATAATGTGCAATAGGACAATACATGAATGGGTTAGTAACTTTAAAACTAGACAAGACATGCACATTTAGTCTAGTATGCTTTGATGAGTGGACTACATGGAACAATGCACACCCCTTGGATTTTCAGAATGACTAACAGTTATTAACACATTGTATGCATATTACATGCCATTGCTCCATTTCATACATATTTACAGTTAATTGATAACACAAATTAATCTACAAATAAAGTTGTAAAGTGTGATTTAGGCAGGGGACCGCAGTTATATTGTTCGATTACGTGTTTCGTCACATTTAAAGTGATCTTGGAAAACCAAGGGGTGCGCATTACCCCCCAGAGTCCACTAATGAAAGCACACTTCATAGGACATGGTTGTCATTGTAATAAACCTAGAAGAGTGTCAGAGGCAAACCGAGAAGACACACCCACACCAAATACCCATCCGTATTTTCAAAAGATATACTTTATTCACATACCATTAAATTACATACAGCAACCCGTCGGGCGGGCTCAGCGTGACACGCACGGTTCAGTAGCCCTAGCGCGTACTCCTGGCCAACACACCCCAATCACAGCAAAATGGAAATCACATTACACCACATCCCGATCAGGGCACCGCAGCCACACACGGCACTACTTGTCTAACTACATCCCCCACACGGCAAACATAGGCAAGGGATACGGCCAAACGATTCCCACCCCGTAGCTGTCCTGCACAACCCCGACCTCTAACAGGCTACTATCTACTTATAAAAACACACACACACACACACACACACGCAAGGACAACAATTAAAACTTAACTTTCCCCGGGGTCTGAGCTTAAGCGCTGGTTGGCACGACTCAACGCCCCGATAGGAGGGACATTGCTCGCCAATTCAACGCTGGTGTGGTACTCCACGTTTCACCAGGGTGGGGAGCCCTTGGCTGAGGAGCGGCTACCGCACTCCTAACCCCCAGCCCTGACTACACTCACCCTTACCAACGCTGGAATCTGCCCCTAATCCTCTGCCTGTCTTCGCTGTCGGCAACCCTAAACGGTATGCGAACAGCACCCTTCCCCCGAAGCACCAAACATTGTTTGGCGTGTCACACCGCTCCCGCACGCCGCTCTCCAGCCCCTTTTCACCACTCCCCCCTCAATTTCCAGGTGTAGCTACCCAAAAATGTGCGTCGGCCCACCGGTCATTGCCCGGTACGCCAGGTGGCCAGTCCAGTCCTGGATGGAGAATCTCACAGCTTCTTTTACTATGAAAAACGGAATCCTTCGAAAACGCTTTAATGATAGCTTGTTCCTAGTGACAGCATTTAAATATTTATAAAATAACTGGCCGGCTGGCTGCCGAGTGGCAAGGTTTGCTTATAAAGACTTTGGTCAGATTAAAAACTTGCGGCCTCCGGCGGTGTTTACCACCGTTGCCATGGAGACACTATTTCGCTGCACCCGAAAATTAACCGAAAATTGCGCGTGTCGACTGCGGACTTTGCAAAACTCCCACCCCCCTCGAAAAAAAATATTTGTTATTCGACCCCGCGATGTGTCGAAACCGTGATGGGGAAGGTAGATCACTCAAACATCAGAATATCTTTTATTTGGAGAGTACAGTACTGTACAGTATTTTAAAAATAAACTACTGATTTCAAACGTCACAACAATCCTGTATTGGTATAAACAATATGATCTCTAATGCCTTATATGGCTTGTGATGTCAGCACTGAATGCAACCACTGATTGGTCAATGAAGTTCTAGAATCTACAGTCCTATTTCCTATATAAAGGGTGGTTTCACCTTCACATGACACTCTTAGCGACAATTTCAGAGCAGACACTCCTGCAAAATAGACTTGGCTTTTACATCTTCATTACAGCTTTATTTTATTACATCTACATCAGAGGAGGAAGAGGCAGAAAAAACATGGGCTTAAGCTGCACAAAGGAGCAGGGACTGAAAAAAGAAAAAGTTCAGGGCCCGAAGAAGAAGCATGCTTTCCTTAGAGTATGGAGGAAAATCCGAAAGGTTGGGAAGAAAGATAAAGCTGTGCTCAGCATGGACAACGCCAGTGGTGACTTGGCCAAGGGCACAGATTATCAAGATCTAAGCCCAGGTCCTGAAGCCAGCTTGAAGCTGATCCCAGACCAAAAGGGAGCTCCAATGAGTGATGACATTAAACCTGTGGAGGATAGGGAGGGAAGCAGAGGAGGACAGGAGCCTACTGGGGATGACCAGGAGAAGGGCAAACAAGAAAAAGGGCCACCTGTAGAGGACATAGAGAATGGTGGAGGAGGACAAGAGCCTACTGAGGAGAACCCAGAGAAGGCCAGACAAGAACAAGGGCCACCTGTAGAGGACATAGAGAATGGTGGAGGAGGACAAGAGCCTACTGGGGAGAACCCAGAGGAGGCCAGACAAGAACAAGGGCCACCTGTAGAGGACATAGAGAATGGTGGAGGAGGACAAGAGCCTACTGGGGAGAACCCAGAGGAGGCCAGACAAGAACAAGGGCCACCTGTAGAAGACCCAGACTTGGGCAGAGGAGGACAGGGGCTACTTGTGAATGACCCAGACTTAGGCATTGGTGTACATGGGTCATTTGAGGAGGACCCGGAGTGGGGCAGACGAGGACAGGGGCCACATCGTCATTTCTTCAGGCTTCTACAGTCTCTGTTTAATGTACTTATGTTTCTTTTCTTTATGGCTGTAGAAATTGGTGAACGTGTTTTTCAGATTTCTTATAAGCCTATATTTTCTATGACTTTTCCACATATAAAAATAGATTAGTATGTCTTTATTTTAATATTTACATCCTGCAAATAATGACTGTGGAACTAGTTGCTGTAAATATAGTTGCTATTAGGTGATTATTTAACTATTATTATTTCTTTATTCTTATGTCTACATGCTGTAATTAATTACTTTCAAACTAGTTGCTGTAAATATGCTTAACTATGACTTGTTTGTTGTTCATAAGTACTAAAAATCCACCTTTTCAATATTGTATATAAAGTCTGTTTTAATAAATTATTTTTTTGCAAATATTTTCTTACTTCTTTTGTGTTTATTTAAATTTTACGTTTTTCCTTCAGTTTAAGTGGCTGTTGGGCACTTTGTAAACCCTGTGGTGTTATATAAATACATTTTGATATATGTGTAATTCCAAGCTTTCCCCAGGGCTTGGTTATGAGGTCGGCAAAAACAGTTACTTCCTCTCAGAAGGGGAAAAAGCAGTAACGCTTTACTTCAGGGGGCACAAATACTTAGGAGTGACTCGGTTATTACTGAAGTACAAATCATGCACAAATGCTGTAGCTACCGGAGATGAAAGATGCATCAATTCTCATTAATGATGAACAAGCATGAGATAAGTACTTGTGTTATTTGTTATTTGTTCCTCCAGTAGTTTGCAAAGGTTTGTAGAATTAACAGATATACAGTAGTACATCAGGACTTGTATGACAGGAGTTTTCACCACCCAACAAATTATCCTCCCCAATTACTGGAGGTGAATCCACAGGCACCACTTTTGATACATTCCCTGAATTCCACGTACGAAAATTCTCCATGTTTACCACGTGAAACACTCCCATGTCCTTGCACGTAATCACATCAGCAAGTCTACAATTTCTGAGTGACACGGTAAGGACCTGTGAATAGAGGCGCAAACTTGGCAGCGTAATTCGTAGCGGCATCAGACCGTGGATGAGTTTTGACCCGCACCAGATCATTTATGGAGAAAGAAACAAGCCGACGCCTCTTGTCATAGCAGTGTTTTTTCTTAGAGTGACTCATGTCTAGACAACTCCTGACATGATCAGATGCCTCCTGGAGCAAATGCTTCTGGGCATCCAAAGAAGTCACCCCTGCATCTTCCATGCCGAAAGCATCGGGCTCCGAAAGCAGATCCAAAGGCGTGTCCAGTTCACGACCATATAACACCATTGATGGTCCCGTACTGTCATGCTGAGCTGTCCGTAAGGCAAAACAAATGTGGGGAAGAAACCGATCCCAGGAAGTGTGCTTGGTTCCAACATATGCTCTAATGGCCGTTTTCAGTGTTCGATTTACTCTTTCTGTTGCATTTGTCTGCGGGTGGTAAGCTGTTGTAAGCCTGTGCTCTGTACCCAAAGCAGAAACTGTGTGTTGGAAAAGATCACTCATAAACACAGAACCTCTGTCAGATATCAAGTACCTGGGAGCACCATGCCTAGCAAACACTTCACTGAGAAGCTTACTGGCAGCCACCAAAGCCGTAGCTTCCCGCACTGCACACACCTCAATCCATTTAGAAAAGTAATCCACAAACACCAGAATGTATGCATTACCACTTGGTGTTCGGGGCAAAGGGCCCACAAAATCCACCCCAGCATCCTCCCAGGGAAATTGGGGGCAGATTGGAACCATGAAACCACCAGGCTTTTTCTGCGATGGCTTGGTGAATTGGCAGATGACACAAGAACCCACATAACTCTTCACATCTGATAGCATGTTGGGCCAGAAAAATCTCTGCTTAAGTCTTGTCACAGTTTTCGTCACACCCAAGTGACCTGCGATGGGATGGTCATGATAGTACTCTAACAGAGACTTTCTGACCGTCTGGGGAGCATAAAGCTTGAACTGTTTCATGGGGTGTAGTGTATAAGAAGATTTTGGATCCTTGTGATACAAAAGGCCATCAAGAACAGCATACAGAAAATCGTCCTCCTTAGACACACTATCACCTTCCTTCAAAGCACTGAACAACTTTCCAATGTCCGGGTCAGTTAGCTGCAGATTTCTCAGCTGATCCCTGCCTGCGAACAACACTGATGGAAATGAACACAAGTCCAGACTTCCAAGAACAGCCAGATCAGGGAGAATGTCAACCGGCTGATCACAAAAAGGTAGAGGGTTCCTTGACAAACTATCTGGAACACTGTTGGACACCCCTGGTTTATGGATTATCTCAAAATCAAAGTCTTGCAACCGAAGTGACCGCCTAGCCATTCTACCTGTGGGATTTGGTCGCGACATCAACCATTTCAAACTGCTGTGGTCAGAAAAAACTGTAACGTGCAAACCTTCAATGTATGGTCTGAAATACTCAAGTGCCCAAATTACAGCAAGGCACTCCTTCTCGGGAGTGGAGTAAGGACGTTCAGACTTGTGCAAAGCACGGCTGGCAAAGGCAACTGCACAGTCCCTACCTTGCTCATCCCATTGCATAAAAGCAGCACCTATACCAACATCACACGCATCTACGTGAATGAAAAACAGAAGTGAAAAGTGCAGAAATCTCAAGATAGGCACAGATGTCAGTTTATCCTTAAGGAACCCCATAGCACTTTCGCAGTCTTTTGTCCACACGAAAGGAAGATTGGCACGTGTTAGAGCAAAAAGAGGCTCAGCATGACGGGCATAATCATGAATGAAACGTCGATAATAGCTGGTTAAGCCTAAGAACTGTCTCACTTGCTTGGCATTTCCTGGAGTACTAAAATCTACCACAGCCTTCACCTTCTCCACATTTGGTAGAATAACATCCTTCGTAACCAGATATCCCAAAAAGGTAAGTTCCTTTCTACAGAATTAACACTTGTCCAACTGGATTGACAGGCCAGCAGATCTCAGCCTAGCCAGGACTTCTTCAAAATCTCTCAAGTGTTGTTTGAACGTGGGTGAGGCAACCACAATTTCATCAAGATAAACTGCACATGACTTGTAGATGAGGCCTGCCAGCACCGTGTTCATGAGCCTCTGAAAAGTGCCTGGAGCATTGCACAAACCAAATGGGAGAACACGGAACTGGTACAGCCCACAGTGAAAAACAAAAGCAGTTTTTGGTCTAGATGATTCTTCCATGGCAACCTGCCAATAACCCCTGCCTAGGTCAATCGTGGAGACAAATTGCCCCCTTGCCAGAAAATCGAGAGACTCATCTATCCTAGGAAGTGGGTATGAGTCTTTCACTGTAAATTTATTTAATCATTCGATAGTCAACGCAAAACCTAGGGTCACCGGTAGGCTTTTGAACGATAACAATTGGTGCGGACCACGGTCCTGATGCCGGTTCAATAATGCCTTCTGCCAACATCATGTCAATCTGTCGCTCGATCAATTCTTTCTTTGCAGGAGACGTACGATATGGAGCAAGATGGATAGGTTGGGCCTGACCAGTGTCAATTTTGTTTTCAACTATGGATGTATGGCTTAGATGTCCATCAAATAATTCAGCAAAAGACCTCAACAACTCAGCCAGCTTGATTTTATCACACTCATTCAAAACAGCACCATAAACTTTCATGTCCAAACAAGAAGAACCATCTTGCAAGCTAAGCAGACTGTGATTCAGCGTCAATACATCAACACCCTCCAGTTCAACCTCAGGCTCATCACCCAGAACAACAGTTTTGGAAGGAACCTGGATGACAACTGAAGCTCTCATCATAAAATCCATGCCCAAAACAAGCGGGGTTGAAAGATTTTGAATGACTGCAAAGTGATGGTAAAAGCGTTGACCCATGAACCCAAACTGTAACCAAACTAAACCGGTTGGACAACACATTCCCCCATCAGCAAGCTGCAATGGCGAAGCAGGCCACGCTGTTGTTTGGAAAGTCCCCCCTGGAAGAAATCTTGACACATCAGCACGCACGGCCGAAACAGAAGCCCCCGTATCCAGGGTAGCGTCCAGAACCTGACCATGAAAATTGACCTGAACACAAAAAGGTGTGTTCCAATAAGAAGAAGATGTGTGGTCTTCCACATGGCCAAGAGCAAGTTGAGTGGTCTGGGATGAGTCAGTTGAGTGAGGCAAAATTATTGTCTTGGGGGGAAAGGATTGCCTCTCTGAAAAGTCCTCCCCCCTCTGAAGTTTCCCGACTTGGGCCTAACTGAAACACCCAGGCCTTCCCGAGACCTGTTACTCAGGACTTCAGAACCAGGCGTTACGGTAGTCTGATCAGACTGACGATTGGTTAAATCCCCAGAGTGCACATTTTAGCTATTCTGCTGCTTGCAGTTTGGGCAGTTACGAGAAGTGAACCCTGGTGTCATACACTTAAAACAACAAATTTCTCTTGCAACTGGATTTGCCAGTGGAACCTCGGGCACATAATTACCACATGGACCCAACACAGCATGCAACTCATGCGCACGCAAAAGAAGGTCCATCACAGACGTCACCGCTACCCTGTATTTTACCACAGCGTGCTTACAAATAAGCTCAATTTGCTCTGATTGAGGTGGTGGACTCCTCAATTTGTGAAATTCACTCAGCATATGGTCTACAAACGTAGGTAGAGGTTCGTTCGGCATCTGAACCCTGTCTAGAATACCCCTCATAATGCGCTCCTGATTGTCAGATGGCAAAAAACCTTCTGAAAAAGATCACAAAACTGGGCCCATGTGGAAACATGAGGACTCAAGACATTGAACCATTTCTTTGGTTCTTTGGAAAGGCAACACGGGAGCTCCAGTAAAATCTGGGAGTCAGCAAGATCTAGGGAAGTCCTGTATATATCGACAGACTGAAGCCAGTCATCTGGACTTACCTTTCCTTCCCCATCAAAAATGAGGGGTTCAAGGCGTGATTGATGAAGGACAGAAGCCAAGACCCTAGACGTAACTGACAAATCAGCTGAGGCCATTTGAGCCGCCCCGGGCACACATACATTAGGCAAATTAGTGGAACCTGACCTTGTAATGCCTGGAGAATGCTGCCCTGGAACAAACGGCGTAGAAGTGGCCAAAGGGTCAGATTGTGGTCGTGGCCTAACAGGAACTGTACCATCACCAGGACTCATACAATCAATCACACTCCTTTGCAGGTCCAGCGAGTCACGGAGACACCGCTGCAGTACAGCAACCTCATCCTGCAGTAGCCGTACCCAAGACCGCAAGTCTCTATCCTCACTAGGAGATGTATCCTGTCTAGGCAAAGAACGTGTCAGCAAATCAAGCAGTTCATGATTTGTGGCCATCTTATCCCCCCTTTAGTAGACCAATTTAGAAATATCAAAATAAATATGAAACAAAATTATTCACAGATATACCCAATTTACAATTGGTTAATTAGTAAATAAGCAAAATAAGCAATAACCCTGCTTGCTCCCTGTAAAATATGTACAGGCTTCCCACTGTATACTGAAATACAAACAAACTAGAATAGATAATTTGTACAAAAAAACAAATACAACCTGAAAAAGAAGAGAATTTTTTTTTATATATATAATCTGCGTTCCCTTTTCAATGGCAGTCCACGTGAAATTAGTTGAAAAACATCGCTACAACCAGTACTACATCATTGAATCCAAAATGTCCAATCGGGCAAAAAAACAAATATCCATTTTTAATCCAAAGAGAAAGAACAGACAAAGACAACAATATCTTCCAAGTGTCCCTTCTGTGACGTCCCGCTCCCAACGATCCTGATTGTGTGCCACGCCCCCATCGTTACCTCCTGTTTTGCCCTGATTGTGAT
>JAABNY020000144.1:289047-301064 GCA_015164015.2 Brevimyrus niger
GCCTCTCCCTCCTACTTATGCTGTCATAGCCATATCTGCCGGAGCATTGCACTTCATATTGCACTCATCTAACTGTTTGCGCTGTCTACAGTCTTCCCTACTTTGACTAAATGCATGTTTTATTTCCCCTACTCCTCCTGGGGGGTGTTGCCTGGAGACCTCAATCTATCAAGATGTCCAGTACACCCTGCAACATGTTACGTCGCCTCTACCATGGACGTCCATGCATCCAGCTTGCCGTTCTGCCTATGTCATCTTCCCTGTATGGCTCCTTGCCTTCTGGTTGCCTGGTGATTGGAGGGAGCGTCGGCACCAGCTTGTCATCTGCCCCCTGCTCCCCGTTTGTGTCTCAAATTTTATTGTATTCAACTCTCCCTGCCGGCCCCTGGAGGATAGGCTCCCTCTTTGAGTCTGGTCCCTCCTAAAGTTTCTTTCTGCTAGGGTGTTTTTCCTTGCCACTGTCGCCTATGACTTACCCACTGGGGGCTTTGGGTGGGGATCCTGTAAAGCGCTTTGAGGCAATGTAATGTTGTGATAATGCGCTAAACAAAAATAAATTTGTTGTTGTTGTGTGGATATTATACTGCAGGGAGTTTAAGTCTCGCTAAAACATTTGTACTCTGTCACAATAATAATAAAAAAAAAACATAGCAAGGTTTACAACTCTAATGATTATTCCTTTTCAAGATTATCTAGTACATGTTCAAAAATCAGTTTAAAAGTTTACCTCCACTGCTTTTGCATGAGCCAGTATTTATAACAAAATCACATTGTAATATCTGAAAAATTTCCAATACCGTGCTGTCATTGTATATCATACAGAATACTTTATTTCTTGTTATGCTAACCTGATCTACTGTTTTTCAGATCACAATTAAAGCTTGCATCACTTCATTTGTCCACACATCCATTATTGTTAATGTTTTTTTGTGATGCAATAGGTCACCCAGAAAAAGCCCAATGCTAGCAAGCTGACTGAAGCCATACATCTATTGTAGCAGAGTCGTACGCACCGTACTTTGTTGAATAAATCGATTCCCCTCCCACACATGTATACCAAGACAAGGAGAGTAGTCAGATTAAGCGGTGTAGTCGAGCTGTAGCTTGACTTAGCTGTGCATGTAAACGTACTGAATGAAATGGACTTTGGCGTTCATGACTTAAAAAGCACCATTCAACCCAATGCTTTTTTTTTTATTTTATTTTTTTTTAGTTAAACCACTCTTTCACTTTATCCTTTAAAATAGACATGGACGATCCACGTTTTTTCAGTTCCGATCCGATTCCGATACAATAGCTCTTTTTACTTTGCGATACTACATATATCATTTTTAAGCTAGTAAATACAGATGGAAAATATGTATGAAAAAAGTATTTAATTACGGTACTAGAAACATACATAACATACTGTTCCACCCCGTTTGTTTTAAGCATTT
Source organism: Brevimyrus niger (assembly GCA_015164015.2). Taxonomy (NCBI): domain Eukaryota; kingdom Metazoa; phylum Chordata; class Actinopteri; order Osteoglossiformes; family Mormyridae; genus Brevimyrus; species Brevimyrus niger. Next base: position 290,484 of record JAABNY020000144.1, read on the forward strand.
TTGAGGCATTTACAGTTCAATATGAACATCTTCAAAAGCAAATATACACAAGTGGCGAACGCGTAAAATTTTACGTTTTTCTCCCATTGGCATCGGCGCAGTTACAATTTTGTTGCGATGGCAGCCCCTCTTGTATCACAAGCTAAAATGAGTTCGCAAAACAGTCCAATTAAGTTAGCAACTCCCAAATCATCCATTGCTTTGTTTTGTCTCGCAGTTGCGTGTGCTTTGTTAAATGTGATTGTCCATTAAACGCTATTCCCACCATAAAACGTTCTTACATAGATTGCAAAACGCTGTGCTTCCGGTTTCTGTTAAAAGCATAAAATACTCCCAGATCATCACGTCTTATCTTGCGCTCCTCGCACTGCGAAGGGTATGCGCATGACGTCACAGCAGCCGGAAGTCACTGTACTCACACCCACCGAGAGGCAAATAAGACTGAGAGGCAGCGATTGTGTTTGATTTGAATGCCGCAAAAAAAAACACACACATGAAAAATGAGAAAGAGCTGTCCTGCGATTGATTGCCGAAAACTAAATAAGTAAGTATAAGGCATGGATCAGTCATGCATGGCCAATACCCGATCTGTCAAATAGCTGGATAGCGCCGATACCGATCGAATATCCCTATCGGTGCATCTCTACTTTAAAATAGAATATCCCATTGTTATTTCTGTCAATTGAATGTTTATTACCAATGCATTTATCAATAATACAATTAAGATAGAAAAAAACATGAATGTGATGCGTTGCACATCAATTTAAAGGGCGCTCCGAAAACTTTCAGCAAGAACCGCCAATGCTACTAGTGGAAAAAGTTACCCTGGAAAACATGAAAGTGTTTAAAAGGCCTTCCCTGTTACCAACACTGTTAACTTGCAGTGACCTACTCTAAGACCTGGAGCCATCATACATGTATTCTTCTGAGGTATTCATGCAGTAGTGCTCCCTCCAATCCCTCACACTACAGCCACATTAAGATGTAAAGAGAAGCCCAGGGGACAGAAAGGTCCAAGAAGGCATGACTAACACTCCTCATGCTCATGACTAAACTGTTTTGCGATTGCATCAGACTTCTTACCTGGTAGCTGTACAAACAACAGCCGGAAATAGACAGAAATTACCAGATTGCAATCTTTCTGCAGTTAGTCAAAACTAAAACACCAAAAAGATTCCCCATCACACCATAAGTATCTGAAATGAAAAAACAAACAAACAAACAGTCTTGACCTTAAATAAGACTGAAATTAAAAAAAATACATTAATACTAAAAAAGGAGTCACTACAGTAATGCACACAGTTTTCACTGGAATTCGAGATGCACAATATATCAGTTAACATATTGTTACTGCCAATGTTATTAAATGTAGTGTTGTCACTTTCAATCGGAAGAAATAAGGAATCAATTGTGCAGTATAAAAATATTGGACATACTACATCCCATACTAGTTCAAAAGGGGACACAATATTCCATAATATGAGATGATACCACCCCACCTCCCACTCTGCAAGTGAATAGCCAGTTATGAGTGTGGATAATACTGGACAAAAAAAAAATAGTATCTGTCAAAAAGTTATGTATGAGTGCACCACTAACTGTAATATTAATAACTTTAACATCTTCAAAGACATTAATTACCATATCCTGGATGCGGACAGTGGTAGACAGTGGGAAGTGTGCCTCCATAATGAGTACTTTATCCTGCCTGATTAAATCCTCAAAAGAAATACGTCACAAAAAAATGTCACCGGCGAAAGCAACACGTCTATTTCAGCTTCTGGCCGAATTTGGCCAGTTCCAGCAATGAATCAACAAGGCTCACTGAGAAACAATGTGTGAGAGTTTTCCAGTAAGACAGCTGGTGTTATGATGGGGGGGGGGAGAGGAGAACTGAAAAACAAAGTCAGGTGTGGGAAATATGGAGTCACCTAGAAGCCAGAACAGTTAACAATGCAGCGAAAAAAGCAACCCAGACACACTAACCTTAGCGCAAACAATTAATTTAAAATTAAAAATGAACACTTCATTACAGTGATTCACAAAGCAAATTCACACACACGACATATTACACAAACAGAAACATTTCATCAGAATTCTAGCCTGGATGTTCACTTCGCCTCAGTGATGCCAACAATGAGGAAGTCTGAGTAATAAGAGAACTTTTGGTCAGCCGGTGTGCAGCGCCCCTGGAGCAACTGAAAAAGAGGCTCTCAAGTAGCATGAGATGAAAACCTGGCAAGGGCCATCCGACTTACAGTAACTTGACAAGAAGCACCAGAGTGGCATCTAATCTCTCGAGGACCAAGTAGTTCTGGATTGGGCCTATAATCAATGCTCACAGAAGGAAAAAAATTCTAGAACAGTGCAATATACGCCAGGCAGCCTCATCACAAACCGAGTGCTGCAAAGTGCCCATTGAAAGTCAGAGGAATCCATCTCACTCGGAAACAAAAATACAAGATGCCAGCAAACCGCTTACCTCTAATCTTAAGAGTGGCATTTCACCAATGACTAATCTAGCCGTTTCAGCGCCACAATGAATCTTGATCTAGGTGAGGGTTATGCAGAGGGTTCTTTGGCATGAGCAAGATGTTTCCAAGATCAGGAGCCCACAAGGCACATTATGGTGATGCTGAAGGTCTAAATAAAATTGTTGCTCAATTAGGCTTGAGATGAAACATTCCATGAAGTGCTTACAATTTTCCAATACGTGGCGTCCATTAAAAAAATGCAGCTCTTCATGTCTATTCATTCATAGGATCTTTTCAATGATCAATTCATAAAGTAGAAGCAGCCATAATGTGGAGCCATGGCCCTGCTGATGAAATAGTGACAATCAGGCCTGCAGGCATTTGCCAGCTGGGTTTTAAAGAACAGCTGGAATAAGGCGCAGGACTGAGCTCAGAAGGGAAAAAAACTGAGCATTCCAGGAGATCAGATGCGGAAACCTTAAATCTCTATTGTGGCATTAAAATATCAACACCAGTTCAAACAGACAAGTTTTTTTCTTTTTTGCAGGGGGTGGGCTGGATTTTAAAACTAGCAGTAACGTACTGCCTATGACTTAATGAGGAAAATCCTGTTTCATACAGCGTATGACGTTTCCCTCTAACTAGCCCTGGCAGAAGAGGAACTTCTAATTAGACCATCCAGTGATGTTAATTGGGATATGGTTCAATAAAAGGAGCATTAAAAAACAAAACAGAAAAAAAAATCAAGAACTGCATTTAAGACATCAATATAACATAGCTAATATCACATTTTAACTTCAATGGAATACCAAGTACTAACCATGCAGTAAAATAGGTCTGTGGTGTAAATGTCATACCCAGAAAAATCCCTGGAGAACCCACAATTAAAGCCATTTCAGGTTACCACATGTCCATGAGCAAGGCCCTTAATCCCACTTTGTCGCTTTGGTTAAAACCATCAGTAACATAAATAAAAATAAATAAATAAATAAATATGCATTCTTCTTTACACCCAAGTCATAGCAATTCTGGGATCTTAGTTCTCTGATCATTCTGTAAGACTCTGATCCATTGTTCACACCCAAATCATTCTTCAGCCATTTTTAGGTAATCTAAAAATAGATTAGCACTTCTAGACAATATGAGATCTTCTGTGGCTGAAGATCTATTGTCTCCATGGCCCTGGCAAGGCAACATGCACAGCTGCCAAGGCGCCTCTCAGATTGGGACCTATTGTAATGGTCCTGGAGAGCTCAATATGCCATTCATTCATTGAGGTCTATGCACACTTACTAGCACTGAAAATACTCATGGGAGACCTTAGCAACAGGTGCTCGGGGGGAGGGGTCTCTATTTCTGTCACTCTTGTGGTTGGGTAGACCCTTGAAGACACCAGGGTGGTTTTAGGCAAATAGATAAACATTATATTAGATAACATTCAGGCTAACTGCACAGTGACCTAACTATGGATGAAATCACAGTGACAAGAGCTACGAATCTCCTAGGTATGTGTTCATGAACAGCAGTGGCTCACTGTCACGCACCACCCAGGGAACTTAAGCAAAGGCACAGCAATGAGAACCCCCATCACAAAACAGAGTGTTTTGAAAGCATGAGGGGAAACAGGAAGTCTGATCACTACATCTTCGCATGACGCCTCTCATTTAAAAATGCAAGAGTTTATCAAAAAGCTGAGAAACAGGAATATAGCTGGAAAAAAAAGATAGAACAGTGATACTTTGTTGCTTCTCTTTTTGCCTACCCCATCTTGCTCTACATGAGACACACAGACATGCAAATGAGAGCAAGTTTGAAATTGACAGCACAGGGTCAGCCTGTGTGCAGGACCTCTGTGTAACCCACAAACATATGACAATTCTGCAAAGGCCATGGCTCAAAAGGGCAACCTTCTGATCACAGTTACAGAGGCTTAGCCTACTAAGCCACATACTACCTTCCTCTTACCATGGATTGAAGAGCTTTTACATACTGTGGTCAAAATTAAATGATACTAAAAATCTAATTTCAACATGAAAAGAAATCAGTAGAGGTCAGTTTACATATATACATAATACAAATATATAAATATACATAATTTTTAACAAATAAGACACTGGCATCTGTCCGATGTGTCAGTCTTGGTCAATATTGCCAGCTGATATTTAGATGTGTGTCAATATTTAAAGTTAACAGAACAGTTGTTTTCATATCTGCTGTTATTCTGCCATTTTTAACAATGCTTTTTTAAACCACCATTGGTTTTCCCATGTGAGCAAAAGTGGATGTAGCCAATGTTTATCCTGTGAGCTACTAGCAGTGAACAAACATAGGTTATCGGTAATACAAGGGCGAAAATATATAGAACAGGTTTCCCCTGGTATCCCAAAGTATAGCGTCCCTGTGAAACTTTTCATAAGATGAAATGGGGCTAAGTGAAAAAGCAATTACCATTCATTTAAATGGGACACATTTTTCCAACATTCCCAGACCTAGAAAATAACCTACCAAAGTATACCAAATAACTTATGTGCCATAAGTGTTGGGATGTGTCTACAGGACACCTCTGTCTTCTGCCCCAAGCTCCACTCGCCGCCTCCCAGTTTCCGGCCACGCCCCTTCCGCCCTCTGACCCTGTGTTCCAGATAAAGCCTGCTGGTCACATTTGGCTGGAGCTGTTGCTCAAGCTTTGTCTTCTGCTCTTGCCGTGTTGGTTTGCTATCCTCTGATTGACTTCTGTATATGCGACTGTTTTGGGTTCCCGGTTTCTTTCTGCTTCGCCCCTTTTGTACCTTTGCCTTTGGTTTGTCTTCTGGTTTGAACTCTCGCTTAGCTCCTGACTACTCTATTTGCTCGCCCCTCTGGACACCGTGCTTTTGGACTCTGTGTTTTCTGTACGTGTCTGTTAGGTGCGTAAGGAGTGACTGTCTATTTGTTTTTGCGAACATGGCGTTTACTGTTGTTTTGGTTAGGGAGTTACACTAAGTCTTTGTCATTTTGTTCCCTCTTGTTTCGTTACCTTTAGCGTTAGCTTAGTTTGGGACGTGTTCGTTAGCTGTTTCGGTTGTTGTTTTGGCCTGGGTCACTCCCGAAGTTTGTTGCACCTCGTGTTTGTAACCGTGTCTGTGAATAAATATTAAAAAATCCCTTCGTTTCCTGTGTTCCCCTTTCCCGTTCCCTGCTTGTCCCGGCTTCCCCTCTCCTCTACCTTTCTGGCGATCCCCAACCCTAGACTGGGGATCGGAACATAACACACGAAATCTAAAATAACGCTAATACATAGTAAAAGTACCATAAGATAAATACATAGCCTAAATAAAATGGAATAATGTATGTGCAGTGTAGTTTGACTTACTACAATCAATAGCCACGCATTGCTTAACAGGGATACATTTTGAGAAATACGTCATTAGGTGATTTTGTTATTGTGAGAACACACACATAGATGATAATAGAGCTGGGCAGTATGACCAAAAATCTATATCATGGTACGGTATTTGTTTATTTTTTATAAAGTATTACTGGGTGTTTACCTCATTTTACAGGACATATTTTTGCTTTACGTTTTTGCATTGTTCCCACATTAACAAAATTATTTAACTATTAGCCACTGCACCCATCAGTTACCTTAATGATAACATATGGCCAACATGTTTGTTGGCTAGCTGCTTATAGATGACCCGCTCATTTTAAGGTGTGGGCCGGCCCAGTTATCATTTTTGATAAGCGTTTAATAGTCCAGTGTTGCTGGAACACAAGCTTTACTGACCTCGCGAAATTTCTGATGAAGACCGGGATGTCCGTCTTTAAGATGCTTCACCAGGTTTGACGTGCTACTTGACTTCGTCTCCACGACTCGGTAGCACTGTTTGCATAGAGGCTTATTGACATCCTTAGCCTTTCCGTACGCGTCTGCAAAATACTTCCAAACGGCATATTTGCATTTTTTTTTTCTTCTTTTTCAACCAAAGCAGCTTGTGAAGTGCCTTCAACTGCAGCATATGCCATGTTCAGCCAACTCGGGATGGGTGTGTTAACCAGCAGGAAGCAACTATTGAGAGGAGGAGAGGGGCTGCGCGAGTGTGCGTGCATGTGCATTTGCACTATAGTGATGCTGTGTGAAGGGCAGCGAATGAGGCGAAAACCGCACTGTTGGTATCAATAATGGTGAAAGAGTATCTAATCGGATACTAATCGATATTAAAAATGAGTATCTGAGAATCGATTTTTGATAACCCCAGTGTCTCATTATTTTCAACTCCAGCATCACCTTTATCTTCCATTTCTGATGTTTCGCGGTACAGCAGTGAAAAAGGTCCCCCCCCCTTAAACAGTTTCCAGCTGCACCACTTTCCGAACGTTGAGTAGGCTATTTAGACTGGTATTGCATATGACAAATTCGCATCTTAACAATAACAAACTGTTTTCGGTATGAACCGGTATACCTCCCAGCACTAGATGGTACTGCCTACTTTACACTTAGGCGTTATGGCAAAGCTCAAATAATGCTTAAAAACTACAGTATAGCAAATACATAAACGGGCAGTTGGTGTTTATTACCATTTTCAAGTATTGTGCTTGTACATACTGTACAGGATTGTATGTGTTATACTTTCGTATGTGTGGCAGCACAGCAGGTTTGTTTACACCAGAATCACCAAAAACAAGTAACGGCGCTATGATGTTGCAATGGCTACATCATCACTAGGCAGTAGGCAATAGTCATTTTTTTAGCTGCATTATAATCTGAGGGACCACCATGGTATATCTGGTCCGTCACTGACCAAAATGTCATTATGATATATAATGACAATAAACACCCTTCTCTTTGCGTAAATGTGAAAACCCTCTTTGGATTTCATTCACTTAACAAAACAGGTGCCAACGTAGGTCTCTCTTAAAAGCGAAGTGAATGTTCGTAAAGCGGGGAATGGGCGGATGTACTGTGCATAAAATTCTTAAGCAGTCAAAGAACAGTATGTTAAACTGATCTTCACGTAGGTGTAAAACCCATGATACTATTTCTGCCCGAGAACATTAGCTTAGCCACTGATACTCATTGATATGCAGCTAATCCAATGCACCCATGTATTTGTTGACTCAAGCACTATCATACCACGTTTAGCTAACCTGAGCTGGTCATTTAATGGACGCATGGCATGGCTGAGGCGCCCCTGAGGAGACATTTGTGAACTGACGTTGTGCTCTTCTAGGCATACAGCAAGCCATTAGTAACTTTTTTGGAAAACAGAAGACATTTTTGTTACATTTTAATCTGCATGTATTTATCTACGATTTATTGTTAATATTTTAATATTAAATACTTTTGAGCAAATATACACTTGCTGCCCCGATTAACAGCTTTAAATATTTTCCCTGACAGCTTCAGGCTTTTGCAAAGTTCTGTTTTGCTGCCTGACAGAATTTTGCCAAGAATCGGTATCAGCCAAAATAATGCACCCCTGGATGTCAGCTGATAAACATCCTCCTCAAGGTATAATCTGTTGGTGGTTTGGGTTTGCGAAATCAAATCTCAGATGAGCCTGACCCCAACTGTATGAGCGGTTACTGACATAGTAGCTGATGCGTACACTTTAACGAGGTTGACCAAATGCAGGGTTGTGGCAGAAGGAATCATTTAACTTACCGTGTATTGTTGAGTCATAAATCATCTCAGATTTCTCTTCATATATATAAAGAGACAAGAGTGGCTAATTTTCCCTGATAATAGGAATATATCCAATATAGTCTTCACTTGAATTTAATTTGATTAAATGAAGTGATTGTTTCAAGTAGAAATGCACAGATGAGGGACAAAGAGTGACTTAGTTAGCAAAAAGTTCAATAGGGGACTCTCCTAATTAAAACTATTGAGACTTAAATTCCTATTGCGCAGCCAGAGTAGAATCCTATACGGTTATGAAAACGTGAATGTGAATTGCATGGACATATAATCACAAAACTGAGGTACCCCAGCATGATGCAAAGCGATATTAAACAAGCACCTGTCAACAACACCAATGACTCATCATGCATTGGTTTGCTTAACTTAACCAAGTGATATTTCATCCAGAGCAAACCCAGGGGACAGTACAAAGAGCAATTATAAGCACATGCTTTTCAGGATCATTTGTATTGCACCAGAAGGACCCATAACATATTAGCAGCCAGTAAAAACAAATGCCGGGCCGTCGTCTGCTGCCCGACCCCGGCCGCGTCACCCACAGCCCCCCCCCCTCCCCCAAACAACAAGTGAGTCGCTCACCTTGAGGGCAAAGCGCTCGCCGTCCTTATTTCGGAAAACCTCTATCACCTTGCCATTGATGCCGGAGCCCAGGACCTTGTTGGTGACTTTGTAATCCTGGGTAATAGCGTTTTTCTTCATGGGCACCGTGGGCTTCACGCTGCATTGGACAAACTGCGCCGGGTTCTGTGGACCCTGAGGTGTCTGCTGGCTTGGAAACACCGGTTCAGTCTGCGCATCGGACAGCATCCCGAACGGTGGGCTTAAGTCGTTCCGTTACGTTGAAGCCGTCAGACCTGAGCGCCGTCGGTAAGCTAGCAGCCGTCTTGCCGGCTGGACTGTCTGTTACACGCACGGCTCTAGCGCCGGGCAGAGGCGACTAACTGAATTTTATTTTATTTTAAAATGCAAACTCCCCTTCTGCCGGCTGACACCTAATGTCCATTTCGGCTGTCAACTCTGAGACTCCAGTCGGCGAAAAGTAGATAATATCTACCGCCGGTCCTTCCAGATGTATGAGAAAGTGGCGAACTCCCGGTACTCTCTTAACGATAACAGAGGCGACAGCGCTTTTAAAAATGCGAACAGGAAGCGCAAACCGGCAAGGAAAGGGGAGAAGCAACTCACGCGGCCACTTTCCGACAAGTCGGCGTCCGCGTTTGTGGTGACGTCATGCAGCTAGTAACCAAGCCCGTGCATTTTCTTAAAGGGGAATGACTATGACTCATCATTCGCTTTTAATATCCATCTATCCATGTTCAAGTCACTCATCCTGACCGCGAAGCTGTCCCAAGCAACGCAGGATCCAAAGCTGGGGAGGCCTGTCCATCGCGGGGCAAATACACCAACACAAATCAATACACCAGGGGTAGTTCAGAAAGGTCGATTTGCCTGACCGCATATATACTATATATATTTGGACTGCAAGAGGGAACGCATTTTACATAGCCCTATAATAACAGCAAGGATGAAAATGATTGTGATTGGTTGTGAAAGTGTTTGTAGAGCTCATGCAAAAGCAAGACTACTAAATTTTCAGTTTCACTAAATTCACAATTTTCGGGTTGTATAAGATATACTTTTTTAACTCTAGCCTGGCTCTTCCCTGTTTCTCACTGGTGAAGGACTTCTTCCCTGTTTTATGAATCGTCCTAGCAGTGCACTTCACAGAACTTCATATTTCTCATTCCCTCAATTTGAAGGTCACTTTAGGTCATCCTCCAATTTATGAGGAACTGCCGGGTAAGTTGCTTCTGCCCTCTACCTGAGTGGTTTTCCATCAATGCCCGTACCTCCTGCTTCACCTTGTTCTTGTGTACTGCAGTCTTAGAAACGTCAAGCCTGGAAGCAGCCTGTCTCACAGTGTAGCCTTCTGCCAGCAGAACCTGGATCAAACTAAGACTTAAAAAATGCAAATTTCATACAAACATAACGTAGTTTGTTATTTTTTTTACAGACTAGTATGTGTTGTGTTTCCTCCAACATAATAAAATATAATGTCCGGACAGTATGAAAAAGCCTGGTCTCGATCCGGCTGACTCGCGAGTAACTAGACATTCTGGACCGCCTGACAAAATATCACATATCACATTACATTATGTAATTTTATACATTCACCTGTTTAAGCGCCCCTGTAAAGTGCTGGGCTCCCCGAATCTCTCAGGGTGTCAATTCTCCTCCGATGCCCCTGCTGTTGTAGCCCTTGCAATGCAAGAATTGCACGTAGGCCTACATTAATACTCCATGTTGGTATTAATGTCACACATCATCCACCATATGCACTATAGTCCATCCATCCATCCATTTTCCAAACCGCTTATCCCACTGGGTCGCGGGGGGGTCCGGAGCCTATCCCGGAAGCAACGG
>JAABNY020000144.1:310381-323669 GCA_015164015.2 Brevimyrus niger
GTGGGAGCCGGCGCCGGGGCTCGATTGGCCCCGCAGGGGGGGCGCCGGGCGCACGACGCCGCGGGGGGGGGGGGGGGGGGGGGGGGACTTACACAGTGGCTAAGTGAAGGTTGAGATCTTGAGAATCAGGGGTCCCTGGAGGTCCGGCTCAAGTGCTGTCAGATATAGCGTCCATCCAGTTCACACACCAGCTCCGGCTTGGGGGAGAGGGTCAGCTGGGAAGGACAGCACCCATCTTGTGCCTAAGGGTGGGCTCTCCATATATATGGAGAGATTATAAGGACTATCTCACAGAGATATTAAACATGTGGTGATTTAACGGGGTAGCCAACCAGGCTTAACAAGAACAGCTGGAAGATGATGATCTCATCCAGGTGGTGAATACAAGTATCTTAAAACACCTTTGTGGTATCAAGAGAAGGTAACTGGTAAAGTTATGGTCATGGATCATATCCCGAAGGTAACTGTAAGGGCCTGCTTCAAGGTCAGAGAGCAAGATGCTTAATGCCATATTTGGGAAGCCTTGCATTTTGAGGAAAATTACAAGTCCCTTTAGTTAAAAATATGAACTGAGGAAATAAACTTAAACTAAATGTGTTCAAACCTGAAATCTGGAGACAGCTTTCCAGAAATGTGTCTGAAAGTTAAAATTAGATGTTCTTATAAATTTATTTGACAGATTACAAAAATAACTAGTTGCCTCAGTTTATTTTATGTTTTGCGCTTTTTTTAAACGCCCTGCCAGATGTTTCCAAACGTTGTTAAGAGCTCAGGTATTTGTAGGGCTCTCTCTGCAAAATGCCTGGTGCAACTGCTAGTCTTAGATAATCCCTGGAAGGGGCTTTTCTGCTTGGAGACCATGAAACCTGACACTGTCCAGAAATAAACTGTTTACCTAGAGACAGCGGCACATGGCAACAGGCCTCCTTGCCTTGTCATCTCTGCGACAATGCATCCTACCTGCATGGGAATCCATAATAAAATCATAACAAACGGGCCGGCCGAGCCCCACTGCTTTAAACAAAGCCGGGAATGTGGGCCTGACGGTGGACCTTGCACGTGCTCCGGCAGCTGGGCATTTAGTCGTTTGCAGTGCAGCCATTCAGTGTATGTTATGGCAACATCGAGAGATACAAACACATCTCCTCACGCACTAACGGAAACTTTTTCCGACCAAAAGCAGCGGAGCTCCATTAACACAGCGTCTGAAGGTAACTACCTTTTGGTAAACAGCTTTATTTATCGCAGCGACTAAGATTCCCATTTGAAGACTGGTAACAGTAATGGCTGCCACGTCCTTGACTCCTTGTTTATAACCCTCCCAAATTTGTTTTCCTTATTATTTTAAACCTGCATATGTTCCCCGTCTAATTATGATCCTGCAAAGTTAACATATCTTATCCTGTTCCTGCTGAAATTGTCCCGTAATTTAAAAGGTTAACGATTTAATTCACGTCAACATTTTATGTCTCTGAAGCAGCCTTGGTGAATCTGGCACTGGTCACTATGCTGATGACATGATGACATGATGACATGCTTCCTTGTAACTCATAGCAGTTTCCATGGCAATAAGATAAGAAATACCCCACAGTGGGCAAAATTCACCACGTCTGTACTCCTAAACTTTTACGTATATATGTTGTTCACTTCCAAAACAATGCTGAAATGATTATTTCTACACAGTGTCTCAAGCTGACTTATTCCCCATTGCGTCGCAAGACTATTTTTCCTTAATTCATGCATGTCTCTTAAAGGTACAACAGCCGATTCAGTGTTATCACCAGGGTTCCCGTAACTGTTATAGTTAATCTATCCATAAGCAACTGGTTGATTATTCCGAGAAGGATTGCCTCCTGGGACAGGCATGGCCTGGACGCTATGCCAGGTTAACACCCACACGCAAATAAAAACTAGGGTCATTCCCTGTCAGGCATGCACCTGGGCTGGATGCCTGGGAGGAGGGGCCCCGTTAGCGTCAGGCAGTTATGCTTTCGATTTTAGCCAGAGCTCCCAGCTTTTCAGGAGCTTCCACAGCAGGGAAAAGGCCCCGCAAGGGCCCCAGAGAGGCGGAAAAGGCCGCGGAAAGCCGGTTTGTTTATGAAGAGTCATGCAATGAAGTGTTTTGTTTCTGATCACTTTTTTTTTTTTTTTTTAGAAACGGAAAGGAAGCCAGAGCAATGCTACCAAGCAACAGCGAGAAAACACACGGTCCGAGGCCCGCTTGAGGGGGGGGGAGGGGGCGGCCTCCTGCCTGCCCAGAGACAGCACGTGTCATGCAGCCCCCTACCTCAGCAACAGGAGAATCATCAAAGCGGAATCATCGTCGACGGTCACGTGCTCAGAAAAGAGAAGCTGGAAGGAAAAAAAGCGCGTTTACCGCACCATAGCTAACACTGTGCTGGCCGTACTGATAGTGTTTTATGTTCAGCTTATTTATTAACCGAACATTACTACATATACTGATGCCTGGTTTCTAAATAACACAAATGGTTCAGTCAGCAGCCAGCGATTGTCCTGGCCCTGCTGTCAGTGCTCAGCGGTCAGGGAGAGCTTCCTCCCTCCGTTTGGCCGTACAAACCCTCACCCCAAACATCCAGGGTGTTGTCCAGGAATGTGGAATGCTGGGACAAATGTATCAGGCCCATGACGGTGCCAACCAAAAACTACCAGTGTTCTGCCCGGACATGAAGGCCCATGTCCTGAGATACAGTGGAACCTTCTCACCAAGGCGCCTCGAGTACAGGGCACGTAGGAAACATCTCCAATTGTCCCTGTGCTCGGAACCTCGAGGAATGGGACCTGCAAACAGTCTGTTTTACCTGAGGCCAACTTGACAGTATGTTGTTATTAATACACGAGCTCTTTTGTTGAGCTGACACCCTCATCTGAAATGACAGAGATTCCCAATGAAAGGAGAAGGATTGCAGCAGCAATGCCTGCTATTGTATATTTAGCCACTGCACTATATGCCGCCCTAGAGGAGGCTAACGATTCAGATCAGCTCTTGACATCCATCCCCTGATGTTTTTGTGTCTCTCTTCACCAGTTTTCTGCACAGCTGCCCCACAGACCAGATCCCACTCTGCAGACTGAGAGCCCCTGGCCACATGCGGGGCATGACCAATCCCCCGTTTGGAAGCCTTTTGCTGTCACAGGGACCCCCCCTCTGGGCCAGGCTCCTTTCTGGGGTGCTACTTGGAGCTGCACCTTAAAAATGCCCAGAAATATCTCAGCCCCGTCCTCCGTTCGGCTGTCAGACACAGAGAAGCCCAGCGGTTTACTGGGAAGATCTCATCAAGCCGATGGTTTAATGGGAAACTGCTCATCAAGGACCATCGACCTTCGGTAACATCCTGTTTTCCCAGCACGCCTTCACCCATATCCGGATATGCTCGGTCATTTAGCTTTTAATGCGTACTTCTAAGCTCATAGGAGGTTGAGATGTTCTTAAATTGGGTGATAAGGAGCCAGAACAGATGCAGCAGTCTACCGCGATGACTCAACATATGGAGATGTTGTTTAGCAACTTAATCCTGGTATCACCTGGGGCCTCGATTGCTGCTCCTTAACATTGCAGGCTGAAGTAAGTGCTTCCTTAGGCCAAAGCAGGTGTCAAACTCCACACAAAAACACCCTTAGTGACAATTTAAAAGCGGGATCATCTCTGTAAACACATCGCTTTACCAGCAGCCGGACTGACCTCGGTACATGATGTTTGGTGTTCTGCGGACTGGTCTCATTCACGATGGCTGCATTTATACCAATAACTAATAAAAATTTGCAGACAGGATTTGTGGACAGCACTCAGATTCCTGTTTGGCAAAGGACAGACAGTGCCAGCACCATGCCATGTTTCCCGAAGGAGATCAAGTTAGCAGGCAGGGTGACATCTGCTAGTCCCTGCTGAGATCACCCACACCTGATGGTCCCTGCGGCCTGGGATGCTCATGAAGGATGGAGCTACCACCCCGCTTTAAAAAAATGAAGACTGATGTCGCTCAGTGAAGCAGCAGAAGGGAGGGTTATGCCCTTGAGAAAGGGAAAACCTTTTGGTCAGCCACATACGCTGTTAGTTCACTGATGGAATAATAACAATAGCGGAACTCCCCTCTTCAGGTCCAGTTCACGGGCCCTTCGCCTCCTTTTCGTAATTTGATTGGCCACCTAACAGTGACGTGCTGAACACACACGGGCAGATGTGGTGGCCCTCTAAGACACTGAAGCGCTCTCTCGAAGAGCTGAGACTTTTATCTCCGGCTATGGAAGGACTACCTCCTGTTGTCAGTCATGCACAGTCAGACGGGCCCCCTGCGATCCCTCTGATCGGCCCATATGTCACTGGGCCTGAGTCTCCGTAACCATATCAGGTGGCTGGCAGCTTGAGTGGGGCCTAAGGAAGTAGGCGTCATGAAAGAACATGTGAATAGGCGTTGCTTTACTCTATAGAACTTTTTGGNNNNGACATCACTCAGTGGCTCTCTGGGTCAGATACTTCATAAAAACCCGACTCACGTCAATCTGTGGAAGACCAGCGGTCGGGAGGATCCCGCGAGAGCCGGGTCACGTGACCAGCAGACGGAGGCACCGCGCCACGTCGACCTTCAGCTGCCGAACACCTGCTTCCTCCCGGCTCGGCCGCTGGGGATGGACTGAGGACCACCAGCGCCCAAGACTCCTCCACGGGCGAGCGGTCAATGTCCCCGGTGTCCCAGGCTGCGCTGAGGTCAGATAGGGCCCAGTGGTAAGGAGGTGAAACAGAGAGGCTCCTCCTTGAAACACGCAGTGAGGCGTCTCACTACAGGGGAATGTTTTACACTGAAAAGTTCTGCAGGATCCAGTCAGGTTTCCCTGTTGCTAAAGCTTTCCCCCCACAAGCAGGGTCATACACAGGGGCCGAGCCACAGGGGTACTGGCTCCAGCTGAAAGCAGATTGACCCCTGGACTGCCCCCTCCTGTCACTCACCAATTCAAAACACATCATTGGTCTCTGTATGAATTATTGCCCCTCTTATGTGCCCCCCCCCCTTAAAAAATCCAAAAATCGTCCCCGCCCACAAAAGGCCGCATTAGTCGGCCGCATCTCATCTCGATTCTCCGCCACAGCGCTTCTTCTCCCTTCCCAACAACATCTTCAGGCCAGCAACATCGGCCTCTGTTTGTGTCAGTGACAGGTACCTCGACGGGGCTGAAGAGACGGGAAGCGTCCGTGAGGATGAGGGGGCCGGCTGTGGCCAGGAAGGGGGGGGGGGGACCAAGCACCCCGAAGCTCCACCTCTCATGGCTTGGCGCTCCCCCGCTTTGCCTCTGCACAGCTGCCGATCGTGAAGTCACACTCCGGGAGTGTGAGGTGATTCAGTGAGGTCACGCACGGAGAGCACCAGCAAATTCAAATGCAAATCAGCTCTTTCGCAGCCCCAGAGCACCACTTAAGGATTCAGCCGCTTGACATGGCAGCTGAAGCACGGGAAGACCGAAGGGGTCCCGGATAAAAGGGCCACTTTTGGCCGCCGCGGCTGAACGAGGGTGTCCAAGCTCACAGTTAAAACTATCCGTCAACCTGGAGCCCCGAGCTTCGGCATGTCAGATTATTTTTGACATGCTGATGAACACGGAGTGACAGACTTAGCCTTCATATGAAGGACCGTCTCAGTTCAGTATAACACAAAACAATACACGCATGGGTTAAGAAGCTGTTCTATTCTTCTGCAGGCAGATGAGATCAAAGGCAGGGCCTACAGAGGAAACCGGGCCTCGGAATAGAGCTGTTAAAAATGGAACAACTCCATCCACGTGAAAATGATCAGGGCAGTCGCTCGTCACAGCGATGCAAAGATCAGCAATTCTGCTGTGCAAGGAAAAGAGGGATTAAAAGAATAATGGGTAGAATATTTACGGTAAATAAAAGTCTACATGGCTACACCCGTGCTGCTGGGCGTTTGCATAAATGATGTGTACAGATAACATCACTGTTCATTTCAGTTCTGACTCCTGTAATGTTTCAAACATATCGGGCACAAAACATGCCACCTTGATGGCACCTGCAGCCCAAAACGGTCTTGCTCCCATGGTCTGGAAAACAGGAGTCCCCATAACACAAAATCAGAATTCTGAAGTTTACATTTTAAACAATTATTCGACATCAAAGGAATGGTCAACATTACTGAGGGGAGTATGCATTTCGGAGCCTTGGGGAGATGACTGCCGCCACAATACTGTCAAGAAAGAAACTGATCTGGACAAAAATCTCACTGCACAATCTGCCCCTCTTCCAAGGGCCCGGAACCACTTTCCTTTTCAGAACGTTTAAATGTTTCCCCATTTCTCACACTGGTTCGGCACTGTTCATGCAGTTGTCTTTTCGCTTAGGTCTTCAATTTTTGATAGAACAGTTGATAGAGATAGGTCAAAGGCCTTATGTCAAAGCACTTATCTGGCTTTGTGTTTTCAACAGCATTTGGCCCTGACTTCTGACTTGCAAAACATGCAAGTATTGAGTGCAAAAACAACAAGGAATGTTAATAATTATTTTATTTCTTAAAAAAAGAAACTAAATACAAGCTCATTGGTTACTTCACACAATTGTCGTTATGCAAGTCTCACCAGTCCTAATTTAAACATATCATTTACATGCCATGAAATATCCAATCTTCACTCCACACACTAGAGCAAATAATCATAGAAACACCGTGACATCTTAGCGAGGTACACTCATCTTTACTCGTATGTTAAAAATTGCCCGTCAATCTGTGGCATTAAAAACTTACAAAAGAACGGGTACAAAAGTCTGACTTAACATTAAAAGGAGATTGGCAGTCGCTGTGCCTGGACATTGTCGAGGGTGTAAGACTGAAGGCACAGGGACCGTACACGTTTGGGGGTGGGGGTGAAAGAGAGCAGGAGCCCCAAGGAGGTTTCGGCACAAGGGGGCGCCACTTCTCTCTGGGGACGCGTGTTCAGTTCTGTGGTCGGGCCCCGATGCGGTGTGAGCATGTCCGGGGCTAACATCGGCTTGGCTGCAGTCAGTATGTCACGGAGCACGTCCTTTTACGCCGAGCAACACTGGTGTCTCCGACCCCCCCCCCCCCACAGGCCCACCATGTTGCGGCAAAGGAAGATAGCACCCAGTTATATGCTCGAATGAAACAGTTTACGAATAAGCCATCTGGGAGCATTAGGGTTTGTCTTAACTGCACCGAAACCGAGAGGCTGACCCTTACCTGGGATAATTAATCCTGAAGAGGAGTGAGGTTGACACCTGAGTAGAGAGTGAGGGGTTCCGCTTTACTTGCAGGACAGCGCCGTTCCCTTTCGGGAGGGGGTGGAGACGAATGCCTGGGAAAGGGCGATGTTTCAGCACACTCCCTACACACCAGCTGCTGACCTGCAGCCCCCAGAGGGGGTGCGGCAGGCAATCCAAGCCAAACGCGTCACAGTGCAGCGTGCCCCGCCCAGTCATTCACTCATTTTTTTGGAGACTAGCAATGGTCAGTTTAAAGTCATCATCAACAACGACATACCAGTACTACTGCTACTACAATAAATTACTATCGTAATAAATAAACAACCCCAAAAACATGCTACATTCTCAGTGGTTGGGTCTTAAAAAAAAAAAAAATTACTCAGCCCCTAAAATTGAGGCCATCAACCTTTTCTTGGCAGAGCTGCTCTGACCCTTAGGAGTTTGAGTGTCTTGCCCAGAAGCTAGAGGGGCACCAGGCCATCGAGCCCCAGTCACCAGCCACCATCCCCAGCCAGGATCGCACCGCTTCAGCCTGTGGGGACTGGGCAGAGGGCTAAAATGAGCAAAACCAGCCCCCCCCCACCCAAACCCATCTCACGGGATTCACTCTGCAATTTAGCCATGGGGGGGGGGGGGGGGGTGGACAGTATCCCATTAAAATTAAAAAGGCTCTGTGACACACGGCTGATGGAACGCGCTGTCCGTCATATTACACCAGTTACCAGCCGCCCACCCCCAAGCTGATAACTGCGTTTGGCAGCCAGCAGAAACTGCGACGATGCCATTTTTTTTGGGGGGGGGGGACCCCTGACCACTTGCTAAGCCCGTGGGACGTTACACGCTGCAGTTCACAGTTTAGCGGTGCTCCAACCATGGCCCTAATCGCTTTACGGGACAGGCACAAATAAACTGCCCTGCAGGGGGCAGTAAACTAGCACAGCCAGGCAAAGTCTGCAACTAAAGGTGGCCTCTGGGGCAGCAAGGCCACACCCATGGTCCACATGACTTCCAATCAGCCGATCCTGCCCTGAGGCTCCAAGCCAACACCCCCGGTTAATCACCTGGGTCGTGTCAGAACACGGCGGGAACACGGCCAGTGGTGAAAACTGCCCCAGGCGGCAAAAAAAAAAAAACATAAAAGTAAAGGTGTGATTCTGCTCTCCTCTGGCGGCAGTCAGTCCTTCGTCACGAAAAAGAGACCCGATCATGTCTTTCTGGACCAAAGCACGAGACTACTAGGCAGTGACCCGTTAGCGCTGAGCGTTCCGACACCGATTTCCCCAAATCCCATCCTGCATCCTGCCTGTCACTCACCTAACGGCCCCTTCTCACCGCTCGCTCAGCTGGAAACAGCTTCCTTCAGACTCGCTTCCAAGATACAAGGCCATCATTCGATTTCAGAAAACCAAGCAAACGGCTAATGACTCGCGAGGCGGATTTATTGCTAGACGACGCCACCTCAAATGTTTGTTTGCTTTTCTTTCCTTCATGTAACAATTCTTTTCAAAGTATGAATCTTTGCTGTGCACATGATGAAAATTCAAAAACCAACCGAATGCCAATCACAAGCATTTCTTTAAAATCACCACTTGTCTAATGAATAATGTAAAATTAGAAACAAAAATATTCAGGCAGATTCTTATTTACAATTTTTTTTTAGCCCTTGAAATTCTAAAATTCAGCCCTTAAACACCAGGGTATGAGTTTTCATTAAAATGACACCATCGAACCCACACGTCTAACATCTGACACATTAAAAACAAAAATTAACAGTATTTTCTCAAAGGATCTCAGAAAAACCAGCTGATCTGAAAATTGCTTGATATAAAAAATCTGTCAGATTATTTTTACTTTTTTTTTTTAATTGCCTAGCTAAACTGAATCAAAACCTGAAGTAGTAACATTCTGTAAAATAAAAATAGAACTAGATAAGTATCACACAACCAACATGTCCATCGTCTTGATGTCAACATCCTAAGAGACCAGTTTTGGTAGCACTGTGCGCAAAGGTATACTCCCAGCAGGGTCCCCCATCATGCTCGTCCTCAGTTTGTTGTTGGCGGGCCCCACAGTTGAGGGAAGTTTCGACACGATGCTGGGAAAGGAGGTGACGTGTTCTGTATTCCGCTTGGGAGCCTGGGTCTTGTCCCCGGACACCGGTTTGGGCAAACGCTTGTAAAGCCAGGGGTGCCGAAGGGCTTGGCTGGGGGTCATGCGGGTGGCCGGATCCCAGTCCAAGCACTTCTTCAAGAAGTCGATGAAGGTGGGATCATCACAACCCTTGAGGGCCGTGGACCATTCCTTGCTCCCTGGCGGGCCCCGCATCTTGCCCCGACGGGAGCGGCCGCCATTGAGC
Source organism: Brevimyrus niger (assembly GCA_015164015.2). Lineage (NCBI taxonomy): Eukaryota > Metazoa > Chordata > Actinopteri > Osteoglossiformes > Mormyridae > Brevimyrus > Brevimyrus niger. Next base: position 319,978 of record JAABNY020000144.1, read on the forward strand.
ACCGACGAGCCATTGCTAAGCGTGGTCACAGTGCAGTAACGCGGGTGACCTTTGGAGTTGATGAAGTTCTTGGCCCGCTTGGCCTGGTCTAAGATCTTCTGAGGCGGTACACCCAGGATCTCCATCATGCAGGCCAGCTGGTCACCCTCGTCCTCGCCGGGAAAGAGCGGGTACCCCGTGAGCAGCTCGGCCAGGATACAGCCAAAGCTCCACATGTCGATGGGCATACCGTAGTGTGACCCCAGGATGACCTCGGGTGCTCTGTAGAAGCGGGACTGGATGTACGTGTAGACGCGCTGGTGGTCGAAACAGCTGGAGCCAAAATCAATGACTTTAATGCCACTCCGGCCCTGCTGCTTAAGAAGGATGTTCTCTGGCTTCAGGTCGCAGTGGATGATCTTGTGCCGGTGCAAGCCCTCCAGGCACTGCAGGATGGAGTGGGCGAACTTGCGGACCAACGGCAGACTGAAGCCTTGGAACTTGTTCCTCTTGATGAGCTCGTAGAGGTTCATGCTCAGCAGCTCGAAGGTCATGCATATGTGATTGCGGAAGGTGAAGTTCTCCAGCATGTGCACGACGTTCATGCTGCCCGTCTTGTCGTGTTTCTTAAGGTGCTCGAGGATGCGGATCTCCTCGGCGGCCTGCCGGTGGAAGCGCTTCTCGTTGCGCACCATCTTGAGCGCCAAGTGCTGGTGGAGTTTGTGATCGTACACCTTGGCCACCTGCCCGAAGCTGCCCTTCCCGATGACCTTGAGGAACTCATAGCGGTAGGCCAAGTGGTCGTGCGGCACGTGGATGTAGCTACCCTGGTCGTCATCAAAGCCCCCATTGTTGGACCCACCGGCTACCGCCTGCCGTTTCTTGGCATTTGGTCCCACAAAATAGATTTCAGGGTAGTTATAGATCTCCTGCTGCTCTAGGGGAGTCAGATGCTGCTGATGGACCTTCAGGGCCTGCTCGGGGGTGATTGGACCGGGCTTGCAGGGCTTGGAGGTGCTGTCAGCCGACTTGGTGGAGCTACTGCTCTCCATACCCCTCTCCTTCGACAGGGCGGCCAGTGGCTTGGAGGACCCAGAGCCATGGCTGCTACCGTTGACCTTCCGGTTGTAGGAGTCTTCATACAAGTACTTCACCTTGACCCCCCCCTTGTGGACTGCTGTTTGCTGGTGGTCTTTGGCGACAGGCTTGTTTCCAGCCTGGAGGAGGAATAAACAGAAAGCTCACTGCACATCTCCATCTCACACTCATAACAGGAAGACACGATTCTCGGCGCCATCCTCAAAGGCTAGTTGTTAAGTGCCGATAATCTGTCCCGCGGGTCAGCTCATTCTAAGAAGGGTCAAAAGCACCACTAAACCTCTTTCAGCTGAGAAAGAAAACGTATCTGGAGAGGGTCCACGTACTTAAGAGGACAGAGAAAACCGATCGATCAAGCAAGTGAGAGGCGTGTCGTGGCTGAACGTGGCTGAAGAGAGCACACTTTAACAAACAGGACACATTTCCGGGCCTTGCTGAGGGGGGAAAAAAAAGAGAGAGAGATCGTGAAAAAGGCCACGTTCTGCTACCCTGTAAAGACAGCTGGAAGGAGGAGTGCAAGCCGCAGGAATCCCGTGGAACAGGACCTCCCAGAAAGCTGGTGCGGCACCGACCAAAAACCAGGCCGTGAGGCTCATTATAAGTGCAGACCCAAGGCACCCTATTGTTGAGGTAAAAACATTAATGGGAGTTATTATACCGGAAGGCGTCTTGGGTTTTTTTTTCCCACAATGACTTGGACAGATTCAAGTTCGATATTAGAGGGTATAACCTGACCTGCCTGCGAGTCAAGGCAACCCACTGTGCCGATGAAGCAGCGATTCATCTAAATCGTTCCGCTCTTTAGCTTCTTAAAAAGTAACGGCCGGTTCTCTGCGGTCATTAAAGCATACGGCTTTCAGCAGCAGACGAAGGAAAGGCACGAGAGGGCGGCTACAGGAAACGGCCGTCACATTTAAGAGACGCACGCATCCTCGGCATGACAGAGCTACCGAAAAGCAGATGTATCCTTGTCCAGTAAATGTTTTGGAAACTTAAAACGGGCCACTATGCGCTTGTCAGCCTCTCGTTCCCTGAGTCTGAAAAAGAAATCCGACTTTAAAAAAAAGGAAGAGGAGCACCGCCGAAAATAACACTTAATATGCCGAGTAAAGGGGGTAATGAGCAGAAGGACCTCAGGAATCAGCCTAGTAAGGCAGCTGCCTACTTCCAGCACACAATGTCCATTTGGGAACCGATTCCATCCAAAGATACCAAAATTCATCCTATCTCTGGCCACTCTGAATTACTGCCTGCTTATTAAATTCTACTGCTTGGAGTATCAGGCCACACAAACAGATGAGACTGTAAATTACAGGCTTGATTTTCATGGATAACACCACCCTTCAGGCAAATGTAATGTGAGCTGTGCAATATAAATGCGTGTCTCACACAGAGCAGCCAGCACCCAGCCACTCCGGTGTAGAGCTTATTACCAGCTGTTCATCAAAACTGCCAGTTAACAGTCTGTTAAATCTACTGAACACAGGACTGATGAGTAACCCAGTCAGCAACGGCACTCCGCGCATGTGACATAAGTTTGAATAGCACAGTGGCTACAAATATAACACCTTGGCCATAAAAACATGTAGACATGTACTATAAAACATCACTTATATTAAACTCCAGGCTCTTTGTCAATCAAATATATAATAACAAGTAACATGCACATGCACTTAGCCGTATGTTTTACAGACGGACAAATTAGCACAACATTCAAAGGCGAAATAATACAGATAGCGATATATTGAAATAGACCTGGAAAAACTCTTTGGTGGAGAAGGGCCGCAAGTAAAAGCAATGCCCGCTGGGTGCAGAATAACCTAAATCCACAGTGCGGACCAACGAATTCTGAAGCGTGCCGCTTTGTCAGATTATTGGAAATTTCAGCCGCTATGCAACGATGGTAGGAATAGATGTGTGACAGAGACTCCATGATTGTCAGTGTCACTGTGTAGAGCAACACTGGGGGCTGCAGGACAATCACAGGCAGGAGCAGCGTGACATTTCCCATCTTCTAACGAGCCGTCCTAGTCCACAACTGGTATCTGGAAGTAGGAGGAGACCGACCACGAAACAGGCTAACGTCGACATTAGATTTACTGAACGCCGTTCACTTACTGCATGTTTGGGCAGAGGGGGTAATCCAGGGGGACTCCGGCCCTCGGCGTCCATTTCGTCGTTTACAACATGGTCGGTGCGCATGTAGGAGTCGTAAAGGCCGTCGGCGTGTCGGACTGCAGGAAGAGGTAAGAGCAAATCAGCAGCTGCCGGTGGACGGCGTACCCCGCGATGAACGGCGCCGAGGCCGGAAGGGTATTGTCCCTCCTTCAGACCAGGATGTTGTCCTTCTTCCTGGGACAGGCTTCCGAACTCAACACGACCCGGCGCCCAACAAACAGGCACCAAAATCACTTTATGACCCGTAAAACGGCAACGTCAACACACTTCCTGTTTTTCCTCCGCCACCAGGATCATGGGCCGACCCGCGACAGTATCGCTTTTCTAATTGCCACGCGGCAAGCGAGACGGTGCCAGTTTGTCAGCAAGAGAGACTAAATCCCCCGGGGAGAAACACCTCGTATCACCCCCCCCCCCCACCCCCACCCCCTGGGATG
>JAABNY020000144.1:343793-357109 GCA_015164015.2 Brevimyrus niger
GTGGGGTGGATGTGGTTCACGCAGACAGACACCTAATATGCAAAGCTCTTGCAGAACGGTAAGGGGACACCATGCGCGTCAAACTGGTCAGGCGAAGGGCTCTCTCTCAAGAGAAGGGAGCCCGTCCCGCCCGTTATGCTTTTAACGAACGTAATCGGGGTCCGAGTCCATGAAAGTACCTGACTGTCACTCTCCTTCCTGTTGTGACCACAGGCAAACCAAAAGCTACTGCTCAACAAATGGCTTGTGTAAGGTTTGTATCAGCAGGCTGGTTGCCGGGGTAACAGAGCGAAGTCACCAACCGTGAGAAGCGAGTATGAGGCGACGACGGCGTTGGCCATATCCTGAAGAAGGCAGGTGCCTCATGTCAGCTACCTGTGAGCACAGTGCCTCATGTCAGCTACCTGTGAGCACAGTGCCTCATGTCAGCTACCTGTGAGCACAGTGCCTAACGTCAGCTACCTGTGAGCACAGTGCCTAACGTCAGCTACCTGTCCCTGACGGGAGGGGACACTGGTCTGTCGTCATCCCCACACGCGGCCTCCACCTGCCCGCGTTACTCACTGGCACTAAGGAGTGACGGATATATAAATCAGGAGACCGACACCGGCCATGAACATCACATTAGATGCTTTTATTCAAAGTGAAGTACAGTTGAGAAAGCAGCACCGATGTGGAAATTCAACAAAAGAAATCCACTCTACTAACAATGGGACTCGAACCAGTGACCTTCCGACCACAGGCACGGCATCCTAACCCACTGAGCCACACTCTGCACCCAAACACAAACCAAGGAGAGGACTTTTGTAAGGATGAGAGGGCTGATAACATCAGGTCATGGCATGGTTCATTGGAGCTCTAAGTCTGCAGCAATTTTCAATTACTGCTTAAAAGAGGTTTTACAAGTTCCATTATCCCCAGTTTTTAATCTTTGTGTGTTTTAGGAACCTGACATTTTACTAAAGCAGGTCCTATTACTGTAGGTCCATAGTCTTGCATGTTAAACTGAAGAATACATTCAGTTCACAGACACAACTCAATGTTTCCAAAGCAAGGGTGTCAAACTCCAGCCCTGGGGGCCGGAGCCCTGTGTAGCTTTAGTTCTTTCCCTGTTCCACCATTAGTGATTCAGCTCAAGAGCTGCGTGGTAATTAGCACAAGGAGTGGAATCAGGTATGTTAAAGGAGGGGAACCCCAAAAATGTTCAAGGAGTTGGGCAGCCCTGCTCTAAAGGGATGGAGGATGTGGGCTCAGATCCCAGAAGTGAATGACACTTGGCAGTGAAGTGAAGAAGTGCTTAACAGATAGATTGTACAAATAGAGTTTAGCTGCAAAAGAATGTTTCTCTGGTGAAAACCAGCAGCAGGTCAAGGTAAACTTTACTCCCATGCCAGCGTCTGACAGCAAATCATATGCATTTCCAAGGCTTAAAGAGGACACCTAAACTAAGGGCTGAATCAATATCTACCTGGAGCTCCAGTGGCCGCGGCCGTTAGCATAATCGACCAGCGAGGGGTGGGGGAGACGGAGCAGCCCGGCGCTGCTCCCCACGGGGGCTCTGTTCAGAGCCCGGGGGCCCAGCTGAGTTGCCTGTTCCCAGCATCAATAGCTTCCAGTTAATGAAAGAGAGCCGCGCAGCTGAATCTCAAAACCCCATGGGGGGGTGGAGGCACCATCCTCCCGGAAGAATGGAGGAATCGATCCCAACTTAGGCACAGACGCCGCGATTCGGAAGAGACAGGGTGACGCGAGACGCGAGACGCGGATGCATGTCCCCCAACACATCCAAAGGCCGCCCCATTCCGAAGGAGGTCTTCCGGTGACCCGCTGACGCAGACCGCTGATCAGGGATCAATTCTGCGCAAAAGGGTCAAGCTAATCTGGCAAGGGTGTTAGCCGGGGGGCTCACAGTCGATCCGGAACGGCCCACTATACAGACTCCCCTAATCGCTAAGCTCAGATTTGATCTTCATTTCTCTTTCGATTCCCCATTGGCTGGTGAGATCGATGGTGGGCAACGGGGGAGGGGGGAGGCGGGGGGCAGGATATTGACCAAATAAACAAAAGGTGATGATGATGTCACATCAGTCATAGTCAGAGCTGAGCGGACGACAAGCCAGATTCGGAGCACACAAAAGGGGCGGAGCAGCGAGCGGTACCACTCCCCATAGCGAGCCGAAAGGCGAACTCCTCCGAAAAGTCCGACACCGCGGGTTTAATAATTAAGACGGCACATCTCTCAGGTAGCAAGGTGCACGTCATTATCCACGAGAATGCAAGACTTTTAAACTTTAAAATGGGGCAACATGATCCAGTTGTCTTTTGTTCCATTCTGTGGGCTGGTCCTGGATGCGTTTCATCCAAGGGAAGAGTGACCTATATCAGCGGGGCCCAGGCGCGGGGGCCCGGTCTAATCTTCCAGTGAGCAGCAGTGTCGTGCTCCGCCGAATCTCCGCGCCCCCCGCGCACACTGCCCACCGACCTGAGACACACTGAGGCTGTGGACCTTAAGCAGGCCTAGCTGAAGGGTGTCATCAGCGGGAACACACACCAGGATTTTGCATGATCTTAGAATAATCCGCTCCTCTTTTAAAAGGGGAACTTCACCAAAATCCAACATCTGAATACTGCTGTATCACACACCTCAGTTTCATGTCTATGTTTAGTGTGAAGCTCTTCATCCGCTGACATGTAGTTCTGACAGGCTTATGGGACATGTAGTTCTGTCGTTTAGCTTAGCAGACGTCGAGCGCCAATCATTTAACACACTTCAGTGTGTTTTTTTATAACATGGCTGATTCCTGGTCCAAATAGGTTTATGTAACTATCATAATACAATCATCCTGTTACGTAACCTTTGAACAGAAAGATACTGTTAAAGGTAGCTGATTACCTGAAGCGTAACACAGCCTCTGACTGGAATAAAGCTTGTATATCTCAGTAGGTTAAGTATTCGTCCCTGTGTTCAGAAGGTTGTAGGTTCAAGTCCTGTTCCCAGACGAGTAATATTAGCACTTTCGGGTAATTATGCAAATCATTTAACCTGAATGCTCGGGGAATTCTGCATCTCGGCTGACCTTGTGCTCTGACCCAAAACCTTCCTCACTTCTATGTCACGTTGGAAAGTCTCTTATAAATGTAAATGAATAGTAATTTAGACTGTTTGAATAGGATAAAAAGTTTTATCCGACACAGATTCCAGTGTGAACGGGAGACCATGCTCCTCCTGAGAATGTCAGAGGGTGAAATCGGCGTCGTGCTTCATGCCGTAAGCAGTGTGATCTCCCCTGGATACACGGAACAGTCTAGTCGTGTCTCTACCTCGCTTTAGACAAAAACAGCCGCTAAATGCAAATATAGTAATTAAGCCCGTTAACTGAATAACATTTTCCTGATTTTGAATCCTTAGAGCAGATCAAATGATAAGTTCCCCTCCAGCATTTTTTTCGATTGAACGGATCTGAGGAGTGCGTTTCGCCTCACGCCTGGTTGAGCGGCAAGAATAATTCTGAAAGATCAGCTTTGCAGCCCCAGGGCAACTGCGAGCGTGTTTGAGTCACTTGTTATATGGATGAGTGTTGGGCCCCTGCACCTTCAGGTCACACGTTAAAAAGAAGACCCCCCCCCTCTTTCCCCTGGGAGTGTTTTTAAAGAAATGACTGTTCAAATGCTAACAGGTCAAAGGGGCTTTGTCATACTATGCATGTGCAGGTACACGGTTGTATGAAATAGCGCTCCCCCAGGTCAAAGGAAAAGACAGTGAATGACAGGGGGACGGTTTTCACGGGGCTTGAGAAGCAAAATAAAGGACAGTGTGAAAAAGGGCAAAGGGACACAGGGGTTTATATACATAAGTGAATACTGTATAAATACACAGTATAAATTGATATATAATGATGTAGGTACAGCAGGCCATCTGTACCGTGACCAGGCACGTTTGACCCCCAAGTTCCACTTTGTTTGACCGGTGCGATTGCTCTGTACATGATGTCAATGATGCACCTGGAATATGCATGTGCCCAAGTAAACGATACATGAACCAGACCCAGAAGGAACGGATTTGAGTAGGCTTTGCAGATCAGGTAGCATCTGGTCTATGGCAGAGATACAGTTTTTGTAGTATTCTCTCCCCTGTGGGCTGCAGTACGACTACTGCCAGCTTACCAGCTGAGGGGCGGGGCCAGAATCCTGCAGCTGTAGCCATATATGGGCAGGGGGTGGGGCCAGAGTTTGAGCAAAGCTCCTCCTCAAAGGGCGTCACTCAGTTTTGCAGCCGCCACGCAGCTTGCAAGCCCGTTGTGGGTTTCGCTCTGGGCCGGAAGTCATGTGAATGTGAGCGAGACCTGTCCTACCACACATACGGGCTGGGGGGGGGGGGGGGGGGGGGGGGGGGGGGGTGTGGGGGGCAGTGGTGACAGAAGCTTGTTTACTTCTCATTATGCAGATCTAGCCACACGCATGAGTCCCTACGCTCACCTCTCACGCCGTCTCTTGCTGCTCCGTGACCAAGCTAAGATCGACTAGCCACCGTCGGCTGAGCTTCAGACACACACACTGCGCTAAAGGGGCTTATCATCTGGGGGCTGATATCAGACATGCAGACCGGGCCTCCTCCTCCTCCTCTTCCGTGACGCTAGACTCGGGCAAACGGCCAGCGTAAGCCGCCGTTCGGGGTGTGCCCCTTGGGACACGTGCATCACTGCTGATTAGCGAACATTGGCGCCCTTTAAAAAAAGTTCAGACCACCCAATTTCCTAGTGCGGTTTAACACGCGGAGACCTGCCACGCTGCCCGTTTTTGGCCAACCTGTGGAAAGGCGTCACTCCCTCGGTCTCACGGGGTCTGACTCGGGATGCAGACCCACCTCCCCGGGCCCATGTGGCTGTTGTCAGCACGGACAGCCACACTTCATCTTTTCTGGGGCGGAGGAACCGACTCCCGGTTGGCTGGCAGTTGAGAACCCGTCACCCTGCCGTCAGCCCCGCTGCTTATCAGGATCCACCACAAAGCGGCACTCTCACACCACCAGTGATCGCCACCCATGCTTCCACCCAAAGTCACACACGTGGTTTGGGTTCTGCGACCTACTTAAAGGGACGGCAGCTGTGGGGTCCGGTCTCACCTTGTCCCGGGGCTGGGAGGGCGCACGCTGGCGGGGTAGGGAGGATTCCGATTGTGTGTCGCACTGGTTGCAGTCCAGCTGGACGAGGTCCTTGCACTGCAGGTGACATGTATAGGTGCAGTCTGAATGGGGGAACAGAGAGGACCAATCAGAGACGGAGATGGCCGTGGCTTCCGAAATGCCACCGACTGGCACAACTTGACCCCATCATCGTTTTTTTTTTTGGAATGTTCCAGCGATTCCAGTAACACACTCTCTAAATGTTATTCAGCGGCGTGGGGAAGACCCGTGCCTGTTTCCATGGCAACCCGAACACTCCAATCAGAGCATTACAGCACATTAACCCCCATCATTCAGCTGAGGAAGGGAAGGCGTTCAGAAACTGTACAACCACTGTACGGCACAGTGCCATTTCTGGGGTTGTTATTAAGGTGATTTTGAAAAGATCAATGGCTGGGGGGGGGGGGGCGTGTATCTCAACTAAGCTCAATCCTAGGCTGGTCTTGCAGGGCACGTGTGATCTGCTGCTCGGTGAGGAACATCTAAGCACACTCATCAAGCTCCACTGCTGGTCCACCATGTACAAAATCACACCGAACAGCACCTTCTCTTGATTAAAGGGGCCCATGCTCTGAACAGAGCACAGCTACAGGTAAGAAACACCTCCAGCTACAGGTAAGAAACACCTCCAGCTACAGGTAAGAAGCACCTCCAGCTACATGATTAAAGGGCACCATGAGTGCTTCAGATGCCCCTTTGTACTTATCGCCATCCAATTGTTCAGTGCTTCCAAGTCTCCATGTTCCTAACTGTACCGGACTACACGTGTTCTTGTTATTTGCTTGTCTCTGGGTACTGGACTGGATCCATTTACTTCTGCCATGCTGCTGGACAACAAGAAATTCCTCTTGAGGGTTTCAGTATAGCTTCTTCATATCAAATTCTCAGATCTTCCCCTAGAGAACGCCATTCTGCTCTCTGGCTCCATCTTGTGGTGTTTTATGGAAACATCACAATACAAAAAGATGCCTTTTATTGTAACAAAGCCCAGTACTAGTTCTCATCTATAATTCAGGAAATTTTTTGTTCTTTCTTGTATTTACATAATTTATTCATTCATAATGCTAAATGAGCAAATCAAGCATTTTCATCAGCTGTCTTGAAATGTGTCTGCAAAATGTGAGACAGCTGCCAAAGACTCGTTTGCAGTTCAACTCGTCCACATGCAAGGCAGAAACTGTAAGGTTAGATTGATAGCTACTTAGTTTCAAATAAACACCCTCACTAACAGGGGCCACTGTATTTCTTCCATTCCAATTCCAGTAGCAACACGGTTCAGGGAACGAAATTAAAGACGACAAGCACAGTTTTATACAAAATACTAAATGCAAATTAACGTCCCTAAGGTATGTCCTGCAGGCAGTACACATGTAGAAGACTTTATTTAGGTCCTCTAACCTCTCAATTTTCCCCCTCGGAAGGTTCCAACGCAGCACACAAGGAAGAATGAAATGAGAGATGGAGCCCTCCTTAGAGGAAACCACATCTTGGGTAGAAAAATACAAGGCAGAACCCACCAGGATTACAAGAATACAGTTCTCCACACCAAATGCAGGGTCTTTGACATTCTCAGGCCGCCTTTGTAAGAAAAAGCCGCATTCAAAGGGAGGCTTCACTCCCGAGGGACCAGACCGTTCTGGAAAAGGAAGACTGCTACTGATACAAACAGAGGTCAGGCATCCGTGGGTCAGGCAGACTTTGGGCACAGCCCTGCTCTCGACCTGGGTACAGCATTTTAAGTGGCTCTGACCTCACACCCCAGCTTAAGCTGACCCCTGGGGGGGGGGGGGTCAGAGCGAACAAAAACAAAATCCTAAATAAGTCTTTTAATGTATCGCCTTTCGGAATGGAGCTGCCGCTGAATTTCAGGGATAACCAAGTCGCAGGCGGCTTGAAGCGATTGTGATTTTGGCACTGGAGCTCGGAATTTGCCATGCCGGTGGGGGTGGGGGTGGGGGGGGGTTTGCAGGGAGTTGGTTCCGAGAGCGAGTCCAAGTTAAACAGGCGGGCAGGAAACGCGCTCTAAGATGCGTTTAGGGCCACAGGACGGAGCGTGCCTCCAGGCCTGCCCTGAGTGCCGCCTGAATTCACACCCATCTGCTACCTGGCAATCCCAAACACCCCTGCTGAACAAACACCCCCCCAACCCCAAGCAATGCGGGGGTGGGGCCTGCCGCATGCACGGCCACCTGGCGTGAGGGCAGGGCACACGGCTGGCAGCTGCGCATGTTCGCCGGGCTGCGCCGCATGCCAGGACGCATTCTGCAGCTGCGACGAGCTGAAACCCAAAGGTGGCATCGGGTCGACAGCGTGCGTCACAGCGTGACCTACTGCACTTCAGGTACAGCTGGGTGGGGGCGGGTGGGGGGCAGCACATAATGACATGCTAGAGATTCCCCCACGCAGACGTCTATGCAGAATTAACAGGCTTATGGGAAACGCCTGGGTGGGACATGTGGGTGGGCAAAGCATCGCCATTTGTTGTTCTGATTTAGCCACGCCCCCAAAATACAGATCATCTTACATGGTGTGACTGGGGGTTCCCCCAGAAAGAAATACCATCTGATTGGAATTTTTTTAGCCCCACCCCAGCCCCTACTTCCAGTTAATGTTAACATACAGTTGGCAGGAATCAAAAGAGGTAGAGGCAATCTAATGGGAATTTTTTTTACGATAACAGTCAAGCAGAAGTGCATTCTGGGACCAAACACAGCAATCTACATGAAAAGTTAATAGGACCAAAAGAAGTAAAACCGAAGTATTTTTATCCTACTTTTAAACTTAGAAATTGACCAGGTGAACGATGGGTTCAGCAAAACCCGGTTTCGTCCATGCCCAACCGCAGAGCGGAAAGTAGGGCAAGCGGGCAGGTGTGCGTGTCGACACCATGGAACGCCGGTTTTGTGATGAGCTGAAGAAGCACTTTGAAAAAGTGACTGTCACTCTTCACCACATGAGAACTTTCACAGCACAAAGCAGCAGTCATCATGTGAGGTAAGTAGAGGGGCGGGTGGGCGGGGGGGTCGGAGGAATTCCCCTATGCTATCGGAAACTACAGGGAGTTTTCTTTTTAGACAAATGTTCATACACGCCGCAACTTGTTGGGTCCCATCCACACAAACTACCTCATGTGCTCAAACTTCCTCCTTCCAGATTTCAGATCCTCACGGTCAGGTGTGGCTCGTGACGGCCTGCGCCCTCCTGCCGGCTCTCCAGGAACTCAAACCCTCTCCCCAGGGCTTGCCGTCTTTTCACCCTTACATGCTTTCTCTGTCGTTTAAGTCAGAGGGGTTCAGCTAAGGGCAGGGCCCTGACACCCAAAAGGAGGTTCTTTATAAAGGTCCTTTATATGACACAGCCTGGAATTCCTGGCCGTGGCTCCAGTCCCCCGGGGGGGGCGCAGCACTCTGACACATGGTCACCACCGAACTTGTGGTCATCCTCAAAACCTCAACAGGGACTCTCTGCTTGCCCTTACTAACATTTAGAATTCCCACCAATGGTATCTTTACCTGGGATTTTTCTTTTTTAACCATACAGCCCCTCCCAGAGATGTCCTCGGGGCAAAAATCTTCCACCACGACTTGGGGATTTACATTCAAACTGTGGGATAAATTTAGGAAGGCAAGTCAGAACACCTGGAGCGGCTTCTGACTGCTTGGGGGACGGATGGGACTCCATATACGAAAGATTTTTTTTATTTTAATGACCTTGCTGGTGAAGCTATTGTAAAGCTTTTATAAACCGTACAGATGCTTTCCGTTTAGACGGACAACAGCTTCTTACAGCTGAAAAGCAGATTAAATTCCAGGCTTCATTTAAAAACAAAACCTTCAACAAAGTCTTGAGTAATTTGCCAGCAAGTGCCAGAGTACGATGGGGGATCCAAAAAAGCTTAAAGACTAGAGGAGGGAAAAATAGGCCAGATCAGGAGCACTGGGCAGCCAGAGTGTTCGCAACGCGGCTCTGGAAGGGGGAATCCCCAAAACAGCACCAGCGGCTGGCCCCTATTCCCCACCAAGCAAAGCCACTTGGCAGACTCCCCCAACCTCCTCCCTTTCCTAGTCTCATCACAGATTGTGAGCTGGTCCCACTCTGGCCCCAGACCACCTGACACATAGACAATCTGGCTGCGAACAAGGCTGGGAAAAATAAGAAAAAAAGAACCGGAAACAGCAGCTGAAGCCAAAGTCAACAGGTCTAGTCTACTCAAGCCGATGGGGCAGGACAGCCTGCACACACCGAGGGCCAGCCGGACGGCCACACGATCCCGGACATCTGGACTCCCACCCTCACGTGGACCATCTCCTTCCTGCTGTCAGTCATTCAGGAACCTTCCATTCCCGGCCCATGGGAAAGGCGGGAGGCATCCGGATGATACCCACCGGCAGCTACCGCCGAGATACCAAATCCAGCGCCGTTATCTAGCTAAAGTAAGCAGCCCGGCGTGGAGGGCCAAACCGCCTGAGAATGCACTGCAGTATCCATCACAGTGCGTTACATAAGCCACTGCGTTACACAAGCCACCGCGTTACATAAGCCACTGCGTTACACGGCCACAGTCCAACGCCGGTGTGTGTTTTTTTCTTGTGATAATCGCATCTCGCTGCACACCTCCTCTCGGTGAAACAGCACGGGTGCAAAGCATCCAGAGGCAAGCGTGGATGCGTGCAGGACGGGAAAAAACACACAGCTCGCCATCACCATGGAAACGGAGACCGACCAGTGATCTCAGAGTGAATCCGTGAATCGACACTCCGGCGATGTGACTGCGAGGAGCGTCACGTGTGGGCGTGTCACCCCAATCCACATCACCACATCAAACGTCACGCGAATCGACCCGTACGGAAGCCCAGCAGCGCGGCCGCACACTATGTGAGGTTCGCCGTGGTAAATCCACTCATCCGATGGATGTTTTACCCTCCGTGGGCACCAAGAATGCCGCCGAGTAGCAGCTGCGTCTCCGGTAACAGGACGACTTGTCATGTGCCGCCAAACGCTTATCCGGACCGGACTGCGGCCGAGTCGGTTTCAGATGCTGAGCTGTGTGGATGAGGGTGCGCTTATTAAGCATTCCCACTCCATCTCATCCCTGGAACAGCTGGCGGAGAAACGGAGGTAGAGGAGGAGACAGGAGGGAAGAGCGACATCTCCCCCCCGCAAGCGGGCAAACCCCTGGCGCGTTCAGCCATCGTGTGAAAACAGAAACAAACAAACAAATACCCCTTTCTGTCAGCTGGAGGGGGGTTAGTATATGAAACCCAACACAGCGGGGTGCAACACGGACACTGAGCACACAGAGGAACACTGGCATCTGTGCTCAGAGTGATTCGGCGAAAACGTCGCGTATCTGTTTCCACGGGAGAACCCCGGGAACGCGTTTCCCTCCCACAGGGACCGGGAATCAAGAGCATATTTGGTGACGCTCTTTTCTAATCAAAATGAATAACTTCACTACATGTTAAACATGCTGACCCATTTCTCTTTAGACTGTACAGCTGAAAGGTACAGTCTGCAGGACTCCGCAAAGCAACTACTGACCATAAGTTCTAAAAATACCTCCGTGCTGACAGTGTTGGGCGTTCGTTTTGAAGAGCAGTCCGTGCTTCTCGCCATATGAAAACCCTGAAGGCGAGTCGGCTGCTGACACGATCGTCCTCTGCCCTAACTGGCAAATTTCCACTTGAATGTGGAGTTGTTTTATATGACACTGGTTTTCTTTTTGGTACCATGAAAGGCCAGTCCTGACCAGCGCTGTCAACAGAAAGAAGCTAAGGCCTATGATTTGGCCTTACATTTCCCCCATGTTAGAGGAACAGGGAGGTTTCAACTTGCGCTCCCGACTTCTTGAGGAGTCACATGACCAGCGACCTCAAGGCAACAGCCACAGTCACATGACCAGCAACCTCAAGGCAGCAGACAGAGTCACATGACCAGCAACCTTGAGGTAACAGCAGCAGTCACATGACCAGAGGAGTCCGGAGCCAGAGGTTGCTTGTGTTGGTCAACACTTTGGCTGGCCTCTCAGGTCTGATAGCTGTAGGGTTGCCAACCGTCCCGAATTGTCCGGGCCATCCGGAAACATGGGTGATTTTCATTTGTCCCTGCAGTGAAGGGACGAATCAAAATCTCCCTTATTTCGGGATGTCCCAGACAATTTGGGACGGTTGGCAACCCTAGATAGCTGACCCAGTGTGATTCTATAGGAGGATGAATGGAAAAGATAAAAAAAGCAGCTCTCCGTTTAAAGATAGACAGAAATGGAACAACTGAACGTGTCCTGAAAAAGACACTTCCTCCAGATGTCCTAGGCACTTGGACCTCCAAGCTCAGAAGTTGTTCGGCCACTGAAGAAAGCCTGACAAACACCTGAATACTGTTTAATGGCTTCTTATAAACAACTCTCCTAGTATGTTCGATTCACCATGGCATGGATCCAGTATGTATTACAGGGTCCCTTGAGGTCTCTACCAAGGAACATGGGAAGGGCAGCCAGTCGGATCTGAGATGGCTATCCTCATAGTACTGAAGCGAGCGATCTCAGTATGACATGGATACCTTCACTGATTCTGTGCCTCTCTTTCCTCGAGAATTTTCGGCTCGCTCTTACAACGAGTAGAAATTGGGAAGTTCGAGCGCTATTCTGGTCCGAGATCAGTGTAAAAATACCCTAACCTAAATAGGAGTTCTCTTCAAGGGAGCCAGAATTCCTCCCCGATGATGTAACCGGGCTGCTGTCATGCTCACCGTACTGATGGCGGCCTCCGGTCCCAGGCAGACAGCAAGCCGTCATCAGCACCTCACTGGACAACACCTAAGGCCTAGCTGAGCCCACCCAACACTGGTCTGTAGCCGCGTAACACTGTACACACATTCACAGGACCTCTGTGATGCATCTGATCTGGGCTGTTGGCATGATGCTCAGCCCTGGAGCTGGAGAGCGGGAGATGCTCACTGAACTCAATAAAATGCCCAGCGCCTCCCTCTTCCAGCCGCCGTACCGGAAACGGTAACCGATTCAGCGTTCCATTTTTGGAAGGGGGAAGGGGAAGCCAGTTTGCGTCAGCTTTCAGCTCGAACCTGAGCTCCACCGGGCTGGGCTCGCGGCTCGCGGCTCGATCGCGATCCTTCGAGGATGCCACTCGCACTGCACCCCAAACATCCCCCTGTCACAAATATGCAGTGCCATGCAGTGGCATGGCTGTCACCCAAGTCAGCATCGGCATGTCGCACAGCATCACTGGTGTTCAATAACAACGCCCCCCCCCGCCCCCCCCAACACATACGCAGACACACACATCGGAGCAGAATAAACTAAAGGTGGAGGGAGAGACGGTCGGAGAGCCCGATAAGGGGGGACACGTCAGGGGCACTGCAAGTCTACACGGTCACTGCACCGACACGTATCCACGGCTACGACTCATCCATCCTAAAGCCTCCATCCCGCTGACAGGTTACAGCCCCCCCCAATACTGCAGTGGCCCCCTCCTGAGGGCTCAGACGGACACGGCATCCAAGCACACGCACAGTCGGCCCCTACCTGACTGCATCAGCGAGTGGCTGCTGCTGGAGCGGCGAATCAGCCGCAAGCCCTCCGACCACGACCGCGACTTGGGCAGCCGGCGGAGGAGGCGGGTGAGGCGCCGGGAGACGTGGCCGAAGCAGGCGGCGGCAGCGCCCGCCTCGGCGCCCGACTGCTCCAGCGTCATGGCGGGAGGAGCGGCGGCCGCTATCTGCCTGCGGCCGGGGCCATGCCGGAGCTCCGGGGGGGCCTGCCGCGCCACGCTCGCGATGGGGTGTGGGCTGCGTGCTCAGGGGTCTCTGCGCGCACCATCGCAGGCAGCCGGTGAGTCTGACGCCGCCGAACCCCCCCCCTCCTCCGGCTCCTGCACTCTCACACCCTCCCTGCAGCCCGGCGCTCTACCCGTCTGCGGCTCGCTGTCTCCGCGTCGGCCTGCGCACTGCGGCTGCCACACAAACTCCCTGCAGCCCGGCGCTCTACCCGTCTGCGGCTCGCTGTCTCCGCGTCGGCCTGCGCACTGCGGCTGCCACACAAACTCCCTGCAGCCCGGCGCTCTACCCGTCTGCGGCTCGCTGTCTCCGCGTCGGCCTGCGCACTGCGGCTGCCACACAA
>JAABNY020000144.1:397840-408781 GCA_015164015.2 Brevimyrus niger
CCATTGCATGCTGTCTGCATCCTCACTGCAGTTCCTAACCACGATTCCCCATACGGTCTCCTGCATCATGGGCTGCTTTTTCTTTACAACCATGTTTGCCATCTCCATCCAGGGCGTGACTCCCTTCTGAGGGCTGGGGACAGAGGGCAGCTCGACCAGCAGACAGACTTGCTTGCGGCCCAAGACACACACACACACACGCCCAGTAGGAGGCGAAATTACCTGCTTGTGCACGGTGGAGTTCCTCCTTCCGCTGACGGACATGAAAAAACAGAAGAGAGGAGGCAGTGTGTTATCAGCACGCCGCTGTTATTTTCCTTCCCTCCTCAACCTCACCCTGCTACAAATTAGACCCGAGAATCAGAGCCTATTTCTGTCATTCTGGACTCTCAAAATAACAGGCGTATGCAGCCAACAGCGGTTCCTGTGGCCGTAATCCTTCATCTTCCCTGTGTGCAGCCTAATCAATAGCGATGAACCTCAGATGATAATACACTCAGCTGGAGAGAACAGCTTATAAATGATCGGAATCCGCCGTCGCCGAGTTCGTTCCTCCTCAAACGCGTCTCATGTCCACCTCTTTTGCTACCACGGTCATTCACCTTTTTTTTGTTGTCCTAAATACCCCAGGATCCACCCTCACTGCCCCCTGTTCTCTGAAAGCAGTGACATGTGGGGGCAAGAGGGTATATTTCTACTGCCACAGAGTCGGCGTGCATTAGCTAGCAGACCACACAGCTCACTGTATGTGCGCGTCAGCCATTTCCTCCCTTCCGCAGACCTACCTGGCAACGCAGCATTCAGTCTTCTGGCCTGCGACGGGGGAGAGAGAGAGAGAGAGAGAGAGAGAGAAAGAGAGAGGAGATGGTTAGCCAAGGAGAAACAGCCACAGCTGGACATGCAGCCTAGCTTCAGTGTCGAAGGTCCCCCCAGTGGCTCAGTTACCCGCCCCCCCCAAAAACCTGGATTCTTCCACCCTCCCCCTTCTCTGGCCAAACCTACATCCCGCAACGGCCTGCAGACCCACATTCTTCCATATGCAGGACAGTGGCCATAAACGGACCTCCCCCCCCCTGCCGCCGACCCATCGCACGCTCCCATCCCCCACTGGCCTGATCTGTAAACCATCCGCGGTTGGCCGGCCGGTGCATCAGCACCCGAACCCTGCCAGACCCTGACAGAGAGGGGAAACTATGCGGTGAGTCCGCCGCACGGTGGTGGCCGTCCCAGAAATCGCTTGGAGAGAGCAGCCCTCGTGCACACCAGCCGCCTCACGCCGCCTCGGGCCCGTAGGAGCCATGTGCTGGGTCAGCAGTCCCCAGACTGATCCAGGAGCAGACAGAGTCAGTCCCGATGGCGGAAAAGAGGCAGAACGTGATGTGGGACAAACGTCCTTCTAACTGAACCCGAAGCACCACAGGAATGACTTCCAGCTATTAGGATGTGGAGGAATCGTGCTGTTGGACCTGTGGGCCTCAATTATCTCCCCTGGGAGTCCCAGCCACTCCACATGCGTTACAGTCCAACAGCAGAGTCCCTTCATAAAACCGATTTACAGTGAGGATGCTAGAACACTGGGTGTAGATGATGGACTTGGGTGACTGCAATCTGAAGTGGAGGCCCAGGCTCACCCCTGCCTGTGCCGTACCTTCAAGTCCTCTCTCAAACATCCGGTGACACATCCACCAAACGATGCCCCCCCGCCCCCCCACAGCATCCCTCAGAACTCACTCTCTCCCAGCGTCTTCTGAATCAGGTCATACTTGGCATCCAGCTTGGTGATCAGGTTTCTCCCCTCCAGGAACTCCTTCATCTTCTGTAAGGAGAGGCGACACGATGGTAAACAGTTCAAGGACGGACAGGAAGCGTGCTGAAGCACCTGCTCGGGCGGAAAGCGCAGGAGATGAGCTCAGAGCTGGCAACCTTCCAAACAACTTCTGGAGGAGTCTAAATAAACTTGCATTCAAGTTCTCTCATTAATTGCCTGAGCTGTATATTTTAGTTGCTGCGTGGGAAAAAAAAATTCGGCGAAAAAGACTACTGGTAACTTAAACCTCCCTTCAGAAGGCAAAAGGTATATTCAGGCACGGCTAAAACACTGCCTTTGGAAAAAACGTCAATCACACTGAGTACATGCAGTGTTTTCAGCAATGAAAGAACAGGACCTCCAATGTTAGTGGAGCTCAGCAATGAAAAGTCCAGGGTGAAAGTGCATCCGGAGCAGTCGAGATGTTCAGAGATTGAGCTCAATAAGAACTGGAGAGCATGGATCTGCAAGCCAGTTATAAGGAGCAGTGAAATAGGACACAGGGACAACAAAAACCCCGTATCTCAAGTACCATGATGAACATAAGACCTACGGAAAGGTGAAACTCACACAAAAGGAACTGTGTGAGATACTTGCTCATTCATTTTGCTTTTGTTGGCCAATGCGAGTCGGCAAGAACGGACAGTAGGCATTTCAGAACTCAAGGAGACGTTAGCATGTTCACTCGAAAGGGCTCTTGACATCTTGGCCTTGAGCAGGGCATTCTGAAAGCTTTCAAGGAAACCAGCCCAGAACCGATTCGATTACATCGCTCATCTTGGAGGGCGCTGGGCTAAACATGAGCGTGACAGACGGAGAACCAGCTTCTCTGGCGTTACGCTTTAAGGCGTCTTTATCACTTCGAATACAACCACTTACAGAAGAGGTGAAATTAAAAGCACATGCCGCTGACCTCCCCGTCCAACCCCAGAACTCCCTCAGACCCAGCCATCGCACCGTGAAGTAGAACTGCTCGGTCTCCTGCTGGTTGGCGCGCCTCTTCGCCAAGCTCGGCTTGCTCATGAACGACTCCGAGACGGTGGACTTGACGGACTCCATGGAGTTGCTGTGGTGGAAGCAGTCGGTGACGTCGTAGTCCTCGATGCTCACCATGTCCTGGACGGTCTGCAGAGTGGCTTCCATGGTCTTCTTCACCTACAAGGAACGAGCGGACGATAGGAACCAATAAGCTGCTTGACATTCCACCTCCTAGAAGAGCCTCAAGACCCTTGATACCACCCCATGAACCCTCAATGCTCTTATTCAGCGGTGGCCAGTCTTATCCACAAAGATGTGCTGGTTTTTGGGGTAACGTTTAGGTCAGCTGGTCAAACCCAGGTGTGAGGATTCCTCAGCCAATCAGTAACCTAATTAGGGAGCTGCAGCGGAAACCCACACAAACGGAGGCCCTTTCTGGATAAGACTGGCCACCCCGGCAATTAGTGATGCACTTAATACTGATTGAATATTTCTTATTAGTTTTTTGCTTTTTTTGGAAGTTGTGCAGAACCTGCTCTAGTACTGCTTACACATGTACCTGGACATTCTAGGTAATTTTTGTCAAACGTGGACAAACGCGGGTGGATTGATGAGAAGCAGGCCTTGGAGCCCAGATGCAAGTCAATATTTGTAATATGCTATTTGCCTCATGCGGACATCACTTTGGAAAAAAAGCATTTGCTAAATAAAACACAAGAGCAGGCAGTCAAGAAACACCGTGTTTCACAATGTCTCAACAGGAACGCTCCAGCAAAGCAGCAGGGGTGCGGGGGGGGATTTCTATTGTGTGTTGCTTTTGGAACGCAGCCGTACCACACCCCCACCACCCAGGCCCCCACCCACTGATGGAAGCCTCGTTAGTCGAACCCAGGGCCAGAGGCACCAACCTCTTCGTTTTCTATCCTGAGGGTGGAGAGTCGGGACTGCAGCTGCTGGCACCTCTGGAGTAGCTCCCCCTGCAGGGGAGGCTGGGCGCACAAGTTTCCCACCTGGGGGGGGGGGAGAGAGATTGAGACAAAGGAGGGGACACTAAATTAAACGTTGCACGCTTTTTATTTAGCAAAACTATTACAGACACTCCTCTAGTTATGGACTTTCAACTTACGAACTTATAGAACATACGCACGAAGAGGGCTGCGAGTTCAAATCAAGCGTTACTTGGGCTCTCATTTCCTGTCCGCAATATTATTTTGTTTTTCCACGCGCCAATTCCGCCCAGTACGACTTCGGAACGCTACTCCCGCCGTGCAGCAGCGTAGCGTCCGAACTCCCAGCATCCTAGTTCTTCGTACTTGCGTATACCCTTAAAATGATGCTGAATAGACTTTGAAACATTTCAAGTCACGAACGGCCGTTCCGAGGGTCTCTCGTTCGTAAGTAGAGGAGCGTCTGTATATGTATAGAGCCAGAAAGGCTTAAAAAAAAAAAAAAAAGGTCCTGGAGGTTTGTTGGACGACTGAAATATGCATCTATTAGTCTAGAAACATCCGACGCAACAGCCCTGCCTTTGACACTGCAGACATTCAAATGATGCTTATTTATGGCTTGTTAAACATTTATAGGGAACTATCCAAATAAAAATGTTGGCTGTGTAGGGTTTAACCACAGAAAAGTAAATTAAAAATTGAGGACATAAATATGCATTTACCATCCCATCTTGCGTTAAATTTATGGATGTGAAACCAAGTTTTAATTTTTATGCAGTCATAAAAAAACTTAAACACAGCACTTTACATGTACCTGAGACTGTACCTAACCTCACAATCCAAGAATATTACCTGGTTAAGTGAACCAATGTTAGAATAGTAATATAAAACACAAGGGTTAGGTTTAGGGTTTCATGGCCTTATTGACACACATATTTGTAACACCTTGTCTTGGGCCAAGATGAGTGATTGAAGGATCAGAGGCTAGACAGATGTATGTCTGAGTGTCTAACTTCCTGCTTCTTGTTCATGTGAAGACATCCAGAGAAACTGCCGTGGGATTTGGATTCGTATGGATGGCCTTCGAGAGACAGAGAACCTCAACACTGCCAGGCCACACACCTCCCCCAAATCCAACAAATCTGACCAATACCCGAGAAGGTCGCGGACCGATACCCGACAAGGCCGCGGGCCGTTACCCGACAAGGCCAGCAGGCAGCGCAGTGCGAGCCCCCAAACACGCACCCGGCGTACCACAGCAGGCAGCGCAGTGCGAGCCCCCAAACACGCACCCGGCGTACCACAGATAATCATCACGCACGGCGGCGCAGTCAGCTAGAGGCTCAGATCCCACCCCCCTCACTGTGTGCAGTGAGCATGTTCACCCCATGTTGAATGAGCTTTTTTTTCTGTATGCAAACTGCTGTCCCTAAATTGTCTGGGACAGACTCCAGGCCCCCCCCCCTCCCACGACCCTACACTGGTTGCATGCTGAAGAAGTCGTCACATCTGCTTTCAGTTAATTAAAAAAAAAAAAAAAAAAAGTGAAAAAAATTCTTTGTAAAAGCTCAAATTTTTTTTTACAGATATTCTTTAATGCCAGGACTTGGCTGAAACAATCCTCTAACCTAATTTAGCCAAGATAATGGCCCAGTTAAATGTAATTTAAACCATCTGGTTAATTGAATCAACAGTTATGGCTAATTAAGTCAATGCTTAGCTTGAACTAACAGACACCTTTATCACTCTGGAGAAATGGGGCTGACGTCCATGAAGCCTCTGAGATAAAGGCAGGCCTTGCGAGGATGCTTGAATTATGGGATTTTTTGGGAGACAAAACTGAGAAAAGGATAAAATGCTTTCATGGAAAAATACTGGGACAAGCTCAGTAATACAACACCCCCCCACCCCAGTCTTAGGTTTGGTCCGGTGTAGCAGTTAAATACATCATTAGAGAGAAGCCCACAAACGGAGAAAAGTCACGGTGGATTGATGAGAAGCAGGCCTTGGAGCCCGGATGTAACGTGGGACCGTGGCTCAAGTCTGAGTCGGTCCGAATCGATGAATTAAAACGAAAAAACAGAACTGCAAAGACCAAGCGAAAGGGCCGGGTTCACAGGAAACACACCCAGAAGCACGTTTTCCTCAGAGAACGTTCCAGAGGTTCTGTTTAAAGCCCTGCAATAGCATTCTGTCTGCTGAATGTGGCACAGTACAAAGCACAGTTCTTAAATTATTCTCTCCCCCCCCCATCTATATTGTATTGCAAATTTAGCCGTTATTCAATCATAACTTCAGCAACTGAAACATACGTGATTCTGCACACTGCATTCCCCTTCAAGTACAGGCAGCCTAACCTAAGAAACATTGTCGTCACTTATAACTGTGTCCCATCCCTTAGGGCGCCGGGGCTGTCGCCTGCAAGCGAGCCCCAGGTCTCTATACCCCATCCCTTAGGCCGCCGGGGCTGTCGCCTGCAAGCGAGCCCCAGGTCTCTATACTCCATCCCTTAGGCTGCCGGGGCTGTCGCCTGCAAGCGAGCCCAGGGTCACAGAGACTGGCTTCCCAGCATGATATCTGGCTAAATGGCTCCCCCAGCTGTCGTTATCAAGACTGTCTGGACATCTCTACAAAGGCCCATAGGAACACAACCACTACAGCAGCTACAGTTTTACACACCATGTTTGAAATTAGCCTAACAAGTAGGTCTGAATAACAGGAAACATCCAGAAATGGCCCAGTGGCTGAGACAGGGATAGACCCCAGTGCACCCCAAGGTGTTGACCAGCCATGGCACCAGCGCACATCCCAGAAAACAACAGGACACCTCAACCTACCCTTGGCAGCCTCCACATCTGCTGCTGAAGAAGGTCCTATGTAACGGAGGTCACCAGCTAATATACAAACTCTTTAAGTTCATCAGTTTGGAGCCATAGATAGACATTCAGATCCATTGGGAGCAGGATCGCACGACACCAGGACAGCGTCAAATGGCGGTGAGAAAATATCACATGACACCAGGACAGTTTCCCCAGATCCCATGACTCCCAGGGACCCACCATGTCTCCCATATGGGACTGAAAGTCGAAGCGCACTGGCGGGCAGAAGACGTGATTGTAGGTCTCCATCAGGCGCTGCTTATCACCGTTGGCCTCCAGGTTCTCGGCCGCACTCTCGATGGCCTCCAGGCCTCCGTGCTTCGACGTCTCCACGTTGAACTCCGCCGAGAGGTAGGTGCGGAGAGCCCGGTTCAGGCTGGCATGGTAGCCCAGGTCACAGCACTGGGAGAGGAGGCAGGAAGGCGGAGGGGCTTAGCACCCTGTCTACAGCGACACACACGCGGCCCTGTGCCGTGCTCAGTCACATCTGCTAATGACCTATTCAAACCGAGATATTCATTACCGTTACCTCCACACCTCCGGAAAGGACGGCATTGAATTAAAGAGCTTCACTCCCAAAGATATTACTGAAAATGTACAGTAGCGGTGAAGTAACCTGTCAGCCTGAGCAACTATGCCCTCCCGTGTAAAACAAGCAGAACCACAAGGTCATCATTAAATCCTATATGCACCGCTAAGGACCCGTCCGTTGCGTAATGAGCATGCCGCCTGCTCCTCACTCCGCATCAGTGCACGGGACCGCTCCAGCCCCCACTGAAGGCCATGATTCATATCCACGGCTGGAAAGAGCATCTGATGAGCTTTCGGTAACGCATGCCGGCGAGTTGCCTCCCGATGGGCATTCGTCTGACTGACAGGAGCAATCTGACAGCGTTAGTTCTTGTACGTCTTATTCAGGAGCCCGGTGACAGTAATACAACTTGATATACTTCGAGTCATGCTCTCTTAGGCTGTAAATCCCAGCTGCCAGTAAGGTCACAGAGTGATGTACAAATAAGATCAAATGGATTGGCCTGAATGCTCATGTCATCGAATGAATAACTGCAAATGCATCAATACGGATGTTTAGCAGTATGAGACTTAAAAATCTTATGAATGAAGCCCATAGAACAGATCTACTTTATAATAGCTGATTTTTAATGGTAGGGCCCCACACATTTCCTGCAGGTGCAAGAGAGTTTTGTCCAATCTTAGCTTGTAATTGCCTTACTGAAGTAATTATTTAGATTGTAAATGAGCTTAGCTAATGCCCTGGATTTCCCCCCCCCCCCATGTACTATAAAATTCCTGGGCTGCCATTAATAAAATGAGGCAGCACTGAGAGTCCAGGACATTAAACGGACTACGAGTCCAGGGCATAGCGTTCAAGCGTCAACCGGTTTGGGACAGACGGCACAGGCCTGCTTACGTCAATGAGGTCGGAGAGATCGTGGATGTAGTACTTGAAGACGCAGCAGTTGGTGGCCTCCAGCGCGAGGAGGTACTCGTTGCGGGCCTTGATGGCTTTCAGCTTGTTTTCAGTGTATTTGGCTTGGCGCTGAGGGAGAGGGAGAGGGGAGCGTCAGAAAGGGCCCGGGAGAAAAAGAGAACCTAATCAAAATGCAGCAAACCGCACTGGCCCACGAGGGACGGAGCGCATCTGGGAATCGACGGGAAGGGGAAGCTGGGAAGATGCCCAGGATGCCAATCGAAAAGTCGCTACCTCCAGGAACGGCGAACCAGGGCAGCTGGATACAAGCCAGACCACATGTGGAGGAGAGGACTGCGCCCCCTCTGGCAGGGTGAGGAAAGCCTGGGGCACCGACCGTCATTCAGTCTCTCACAGGCATCTGGTCCAGGTCTAAAACCCGCGTCCCTAAAACCTCCCTAGTGGCGCAGCCGTATGAATCTGCGAGGGTGATGTATGATAGCTTCAGACCTCCAAAGTCAAATACTACCTGCACAGCAGGTCTATTCCTGTCATACTACTTACCAAGTACTCTGACTCTACTTACTGAGGTCACTCTTTGTGAGGGAGGGGGGAGACGGTTCATACGGAGCCAGGACCCGCACCCTACGTGCGCCCAGATGCCGGCCCTGACGGCCGACGGGGGTCATCCTCACCTTCTCCTTCATCTTCTCGATCTTCTTGACGGAGCTGCGGCGAACGTGCTTCTCCTCGGCCTTGATGGTGGCCAGCGAGTCGGGGGAGCGGGGCGTCTGCCGCTCGTCCTGCTTGACCGAGCGGCTCATCTGCTTCTCCTCCTGCTTCTCCGCCTCCTTCAGCTTGCTCTCGGCGTTGATGCTGTCCGTGTTGTACATGTGGTAGGTCTTCATTACCTGCGGGGGGAGGGGACGGGACGTGGGGTTCAGCATTGGGTTCTTACCTGGCACACGACTCAGCAGGCTGCCGTTTAATGCGTGCCCTGGTGACTTTATTTACATAATAATTCCCATCTTTCACGTCAGGGTCACACGAAGGCCGGACTTCAGTACGAGGTGGGACACCCGGGACAGGATGCCAGTTCACAGAGATTCAACATGATGCCAGTTAGCCTTAGACTGGCCTGCAGGGGGCAGTGTGCCCAGAGGACTCTGAGTGGCATGAAGAGAACATGCATACACCTGGGAGGTGCGAGTCTTACTTCCTGCACCACCAAACCACCGATTCTACTGACAGTCCAGCATGGTGGGCAACATCCTCTCGTGCGGAAAAAGTCACAAGAAAGCTACCGCGTACGTCAGGGACAATGCGATTCTTCGACACGAACCCGACATACGGAATATTCTGGCAGACATCAGCCACATGGGATCATATTACTAAGTGACACTGTCAACCACTTTAGTAACTCATTAGTAGCAGTCAATTAAAGTGAAATGCAGCGGTCCCTGTGGTTCGCGAACGTTATGGCTTATGAACAATTTGGTTCACAACCAAAAATTAAATTGGGGCGGGGGGGGGGGGGTCTTAAATGCATTAGTTCACATACAAAATTTGGTCGGCGAACCGATTCCTCGACCAGATTCATTTTCTGTTTTAATACCAGTGTAGCGCCGGCGGGGTGCATATCCCATCATGCCCCACGTGCAGTTGTAAATAGGAGGACCACAACAGGCACCCAACCCAAACACACAGACGGGAAACATAAGGTTGTCAGACGCCAAACTGTAAGATGCACAAGGTGGAAGAAATACACGGGAGGATTGGACCGGGTACACAAGACAGGGGCAAACACACGCGGGACAATAGGGAAACGCAACCATTAGCATTAACAACAACACAAGGCTTAGGGACTGTCAATAAAAACTTGGCAAGCAAGTCTCCATGTCTCTCTCTGCTCCCGCGATACCTCGGTCCGCCTGTCACTATATTGTGTTTTTCCTTTAAAGTTTTTACTATAAAACCCAGAAAGTGAATGAACAAAAATCATTATTTGGTAGGCTTGTGAACGGATTAATTAAATTTTCCTCGGTTTCTTACGGGAAAAAAAATTGCCTTGGTTCGCGTACAAATTGGTTCACGACCACTTTCCTGGAATGGATTGTGTTCGCGAACCGCAGGCACCGCTGTATAAAAAACACACTAGTATACAGAACGCCATGTGTCCTGCTGAACCCAACTTCCCAAACACACCTCTTTTTATAAAAGGGCGCATAACATTCTAAGAGAGACCAGTCTGATTACTCCAGACTGTCATGTCATGACCATCTGCAGCCCCCTGGACGCTAGTGACCTTTGACCCCACAACTGAAAGAACATTTCATGCAGTCTGAAGGGTGAACATTAGTTTGTTTTTTTTTTTTGTTTTTTTAACCTAGTAAACACCTTGAGCAGAAATCACATGCACATATTTCACATACTTTAAAATGTGGAGTTTAGGCACAGCTAGAGATACTGATCAGTTCATACATGCGCGCGGTAAACCTCAGACAGACGGCTGGCTGCTACGGCGTCATCCCAACAGGGCCCAACAGATTGAGGATTTATAACAATGTTGGGGCAAACGAGGGATCTAAGAACCGCTCCGCGTGCATGACCCAGCAGTAACGCTGCGTGACACTTGCCCAATTCAAACACAAAATCCTCAGACTAATTACCCACCCCTCCACCCCAATAATACTGGGAAAGAACAGCTGGAATATCCTTTGGCGGATCTTGGATTGAGAACTCGCATCCTCCCAGATTCTGCTGGTTACGGAGGGTGGACCAGGCCCACCCTGGAGCAGCTTAAGATACGCTGCCCGCAGGGACTCGCTGCCCGCAGGGACTCGCTGCCCGCAGGGACTCGCTGCCCGCAGGGACTCGCTGCCCGCAGGGACTCGCTGCCCG